>JAODAF010043327.1:0-11702 GCA_027574765.1 Molpadia intermedia
GGCGGACTGAATTATCAAACAAATGGAGGAACAAAGTTACCGGTACATGGACGGCAACCAGAGAGCTAGGTAACACCCTTTAATATGACTAATTGATCAGAGATCACGTATTCTAGAACTTGCAACTATGCCAAATATTACCGTTGATTTTAAGACTCTTTATAGGTTACTCCTGAGTAGTAATTATATTCAATTTCGCGTTTATTTTCGAATCTGATTTCGCGAATGGATTGGATATGGATATAGTATTTAGTCGGCAACCCACGCGTAGGTTTAGGAAATATACACTTTGTTAATTTGTCCGTATCCAAAGGAAACTTGAAATATGAGTTGTGTGTACTTCACTGATTTTGAAAAAGCTACGTGCCTATATGCATTTTACGTAAAGTATTTAAAGTAAAGACAACACATTAATAACATGTTATAAATTATTACATTTGCAGATGGAATTGCAATACATTTATCGTCCAAATGATGATAGAACTTTAATATACGTTCATTGCAAATTATTGCTACTAATTCTGCTAATTACTGCTATTCGCAATACATTTATCGTCCAAATGATGAAATAGACGAAACATTTTGAAACAAAAAATGCGTCTTTGAGATAAAAAGTGAGAAATCAACTCACCGCATGTTTAAGTTTACCGGATCAATATATTATATCACTTTAATAATACGTTCCTTGGTAGCACTGCAAGTTTGCAAATTATTGCTACTAATCTGCTAATTACTGCTATTCGCAATACATTTATCGTCGAAATGATGAAATAGACGAAACATTTTGAAGCAAAATATGCGTCTTTGAGATCAAAGTGAGAAATCAACTCACCGCATGTGCTGAAGTTTACCGGATTAATATATCATAACACTTTAATATTACGTTCCTTAGTAGCACTGCAAGTTTGCAAATTATAAATGAACATGTAGGTTGGTTAACTGCCTCTCTTCCAATAAACCACAGCCAATAAATTAAAGAGAATTAAAGAGAATGAAGACCCCATTTTCACTTTCAGGGAAAGTTATACAGGTACGGCATAGGGGTTGATAAATCCAGATTGAGGTTTTCTACCCCTATCTATAAACTTCGTTTTTCGGTTACCCAACCCTATATACCTACTTCCATGGAGTTTAGAGTATTCTTTTCATTAAAATGCAAAGGAATTATTTGAAGTACAAAAGTATATCGCAGCTTAGTGACACTATGTGTGCAATCATAACATGGAACGACTGGTCAACTAAGTTTAATACCATTTAAAGTCATTAGATGTAACGACGCGACAATGGCTTGTTAGCTATTTCTTCGAGGTACTGGCAGTAATCAATACATAGTATCAATACTATACATTCATGTATAGGACATTACTTTATCTTATCGACACCATGTTGAATCAGGACATGAAACGACTGGCCAAACAAGTTTAACAATACTGGTTACTTTCAATTGCATATTATCAATTACCATGATAATGAATACTAACATATCAAAACACAAGCCTAAAATTTCCAAGTCAATTTGAAAGTATCTCCATAAAATCTAAACATTAAATGGTTATTATTAGACCCAGTTATAAAATGCGACATGAAACGACTTTTTAGTTTTATTTCTTCCAAAGACCGGCAGTGACCAACAAATGACCATAACCCTTTAAGATGTTAGACATGTGATATATTTTTATAATTAAATTAATTCCTTTCCTAATGTTTAGGGAATGTAAGAGGGCTGGGGTTAAAATATTGCTGTTGGTAGTCTGTTCTTAACATCTTGACCCCCACCCTCGTCCCCCTCCCGTTGTTACAATACGGTTATTTGTGTACCTTTAATATTACTGACGACAAACTTACAATACCCCATGCAAACATTTTAACACATTTTCAGTTTTCACATCAATATATCGCGTATATAGGCCATCTTAGACATTTTATATACCGCTCCTTCGTTCCTAAAGGAGCCCCTTGTGGGAGCCCCTATTTTGATAACTGACTACGCGCCAGTGGGTAACCCACACGGTCAACACCTTTGTTACATGTCTGTTGAAGTGCAGCCTAAGTGTTTGGTATATCATATGTACCTGTTATGCTTTTGTTTGAAAATTGAAAACAGGCAGCCGAAATGATTCATTAACTGAGCCTTTACACAGCCATTTTCCATGGTTGCACTACATTGTTATAAAGTTTAATCAACCGTGGTAGGAAAAAACGTGCTCTAGACGGAAACAAATCAAAAGGCAATGGAAACGATACAGAAATGAACAATAATCTTCCTGAAATTCAATTCCACGAATAAAATGGTATGGAATTTTATCAACAAATAGTTTTGACAATAACAAATGCCTGTATATATCATAGAATGGCTTGGAAGGTCATGAAACCATTAGTAAACTAATTAACCACACCGACAGTATAATACTGTTGACATTTTAGAAAACCAAACACTTTATGAGATTTTGGATTTACTTTGGATCTCGTATAAATAGATATATAATCATTTATAATTGCATAACCGTAAAATCCTTATAATCCTTGTTATTGCGGACAGACACTAGATATAATATAAAGTATTAACTATAATCACCGTTTTAAATTGAATGGTTTATTTTCGGGGATTGACCCTGACCGTCAAGACTTGAATGCGTAACACAGAAAAAAGGAGTATTCGGCACATATTGTAACCAAGTAAGTCTAACGATATGTCATACCTTCAACTAGTTTTTATAACATGCATATTTGACTCTGGATCTGATGCTGATTTCAAAATACATTAGTCTTTTCATAAAATATGGACCATCTACCACACCTGACCAGCATACACACCAAGTATCACATCCATTCAACATCCCTTCTGGAGATATCGTGAGCACTATCTAGCTTATTTCTATTTGCTGCCTTCACTCATGACTTTATATATCTATAGTGTTCTTATTCACGAATAAGTAATGGAACGATGCTGTGTACTACATCAAATCAAGCAAACTACCAGTACACCGGTGTATCAAATAAACCATATGATGAGGTCAATAACCTTAACTTTTTAAGAATTTTACCCTAAACGCCACCCACCAATAATATTCACGAGATCAGTCTGCAACAAAATTCAATAGGGTCATCTACTATACCATGACACATAACAAATATGGCATCCAACATTCTCTTCTTTAGATATCGCAAGCTTTATCGAGTTTATTTAAATCTGGCGACTCGTGAAATTTAATGCACCAACTCAAATCATGCATAACACCACGATATATCTTGGTTCAAAATATATACGAGACGAATAAACCATATTCAGGGTCAAACTATTCTAGAATTTTACATTAAGCCTCGCCCACTCATTAATATGCATAAAACCAGCAACCAAAACAATAGGGTTCATCTCCTATCCATGACCATCATACATACATAGTATCACATCCATCCAACATTCTCTAGTTCTAGTGTTCACAAGCACGCACACACACACACACACACACCGGCCCACACTGCCATCCGGACTGCATATATGCGTCCGATGCTGCCTTCTGCACCAGAACCAAAAAATAGTGTTAAACCGAAATTGTCATCCGTACCGTTATTTTATTCGATTCGAGCTGCTGTTTGAACGATCCATCAGTGATCAGTATTACTTAAAGAGAATTGTATTTTACTTAAGTGAAATAGAACTTTTCTTAAGTAGAATGCAATTCACTTTGGAGATTCATCCCTGGCAGTATCCTGTCAATTAACATTTTTACGAGAGGTTACGAGACTAGCCTAGAACTTCAAGGGGTGCAAAAAACATAATTTTTCATCTAAGAACTCTTCAATCTACAAACATTTCTGAAAGATGCGAGGGAAACAGTCTCCCATCATACCCCTTCTCACAGACAAAATACTTGCCAAATACTAGTCGTGGCGCCAGGGTTTACCTGACAATCGGCAGGCTTCCCTGAATGCAAAGGTTCCGAGTTTGCCTGCGGCATCGAAACCAAAACTGAAATTTGCGGATGCTTTTCCCTGGACCCTCACTGGGCCTTTGTCATTGGACCTTAATGGAGGCCCCTGGACACCATCCAAAACTAGGAGCTTCGTCCTCGAGCTGATACCTTCAAAAACTATAAGGTGAAATTAACTATAGCACCAGTGGTGCAGTGGCTAAATGATCTCTGACCTAATAAAAAATGCTTTCATGACCTCACATACCTAAACATCCCCCAATGCCAACCATCCAGTGATTAATGTTGGGTCCAGCTGGCAGCTACATGATTCTTTCCTAGCTAGTAAGCCAGAAGTCTTCTGTACAATATATGTAACAAGATGTCAAAATGACAATACAACATGACACTGTGGACAGTTCTTAAAGGTCTACTCTCTAAATGAATTTGTCTGTTTTCAGGTTAGGTGGACTTTAGCTTGTGATAAGTCTTAAACAGTAAGCGAAAAGGACCCCTAGATGATCTTTGGCCGAAAATAGCTAAATACCCCCTAACTACTCAACCTTCACGGTGACAAAGTTTGATCAATGTCCGTTTATTTCTGTGGGAGAAAAAGCATTTTCAGTAATTTCAAACAATGGGCTCAAATGAGCCCTAGATGGCCTTTGACCTGATGTCCTCCTTCCCAACGATTATTATGTGCAAATTTCATAAAAAATTCATTAAGGCATGTATGAAGAGAAACAAGTAACAGACGAATAGATGTTGACAAAGACTAGTCACCACTAAATTTAGAATAATTGAAAAATTTGAATTCTAATATGTGATTTGACTCACAAATTGACATGTAAAATATAAAACTTTCAAAGGCAAGATGATTATTTGGAGAAACAAAACAAATTCCAAGCAATCTGTCATGAAGACATCATATGGATGGGTTTTGCCAGATAAATCATTGCAAATTAATAATTTAAACAATAAATTTGAAAGTATCTTGTGAAAACACATATTACATGAATTTTATTAGAAATCAACTCAACGAGTATGAAAGACATTGCATAATGACCGTACATATGATACTGGAGTAACCTGGTATCCTGGTATGTGGTGTACATGACTCAGATATTTGATGCAAATTTCGAGTACCGGCCCGATATGCCCAGTGCCTAACATAATTTACATTTCTTTTTATTTATTCCATTGAAACTCTTAGATTCAAATTGGCCAAAGATATACAACTGTTATGTGGAAAATACACAACATTGAAATGTTGGTTATATCCAAATATTTATTATACCCACCTGAAAATCAAATCGGTGCCCATTTGTAGATCATATCTGCTAACCACCCATAGCATAATGTCATGTATTAAGGATCATATATGGAATAGGTTAAATTCCTTACATTTTCCTTACACATGTTCTCAAGTCATGTAAGAAATATGTAAGAAATAGGTAAAATTCTTTACATTTTTCATACAAACTTGCAAATTCTGATATGTTCCTTACAATGAAAAAGTCTAGTCTCCTCATATTATTTCCTTACAACTTCCTTACCAGCCTTGCATGATCCTTAGTATGTTCATTTTGCTATGGGCAGATTAACTGGAATGTTGCTCTTTTGTACCTGTAATAGATTCCTGGCTATTTTTGGGGGCAATATGTAAATCAGTATACATTGAAACGCCTCTTAGAGTGTGTGGTGCTGAATCCATTCTTAAGGAGTTTGTAGTTGGCGGTCCACGTACCACAAAGCTGTGTGATGGACATTCAGAGGAAGCAAGGACCTCAAAACTGTCTGACCTATCCTGTTCTTGGGGTGGTGGTCCAGGGGGAGAGGTGGTCTGTGAATTCATATGGTATAACTGGAACTGAAGGGCCTTTAATTTCTTGGCATGTTTGGTCCCTTTCACATGTGAAGCTGCTGATTCCTCACCAGTGACTGTAATTTTACAGATATCACAAGTCAATTGATTTGTCCCATGATTTGGTTTGAAAATTTTTCTCCAATCATCTGTCTGTGCCCCCAGATCAAGAATCAATGATGTGGGTGCTTGTGGTTCCATTATTGGTGAGGGGGTACCTATTGGGGCCATGATGGGTTGTCTAGGGACATCATTATTGTTGTCCTCAGGCTGTACTGGGTTCTGATGGTTTGATGGTATGCTCCAAAACCGATGCATATGTGGAGATTCTGAGGACACTTTCTGGTGATTAAGAAAGTCGGCCATCGGTTGATTTCCAGCAATGACTGGGGAATGTGCTCCAGCACTGGTCTTCTGTGAGATGGGGGTTTGCTGAGGATTGGGATGCTGTGGTGTTGGTGATGAGTAAGAAAACTTGTCTCCCCAGTATTTGGCTAATTCTGCCTGCTGATTATCTGATGATTCATGTGACCCCACTGCTGTTGAAGATATAGGGTCCAATGTGTCTCTCTGGAGGCTATGCATACTTTCTTCCTGTTTTATGGAAGATGTGTCCAATGTCCCACCTCCGGACTCCTCTTTAATTAGTTTGCCTTGATGTTGACTATCACTGTCCAAGTCACTCCCAGATGACGGCGAATGTTGTAGTTTCCATATCATCATCTTTTTCAGGTGGGATTTCCCCACCAGGTGTTGCTCAAGAGGTGCCTCACCAGTAACATAAATACCACAAACCTTACAATTATATATGCCGACACTCTCTCCATGTACTATCCCTGCTGGCAGAGTATGACCGTTGTCTTGCGTGTCCTCGTCCCCATGTACATCATCTTTCAGAGGTACTGCCAAGTTATTAAAAGCTGAGACTGCATCATCACTTTGACATGTAGTGATTCTTGCCCTCTTGATATGAGCTTTCCCTCTGACATGCTGAATTGCCGGAGCCTCTCCAGACACACTAATCTGACAGACTGGACAAAACAAATGACCTGTTACCGGGATCCTTTGGAATATTTGTAGCTCTGGATATTCCATTTCAGATGAACTTATATCTCTCTCTCCGGTTAAGTTACTCTCTTGACCACCATCTGTATGATCTGTGCTAATGTTGGATTCTGGGACTGCACGTCCAGTATTCGTTATACTGCTTGGTTGTTGGTTGGAACTGCTATTTCCGTTTGATTCTGCCTTTGACGATGTTGCTCCATCTGACCCTAATCGAGGAGAACTTAGAGTCAGGTTATTGAAAGCAGAAGCCAAATCACCACCCTGAAGCTTAGTGATTCTTGCTCTCTTGATGTGAGCCTTTCCCCGGACATGCTGAAGTGCCGGAACCTCACCGGACACACTAGTCTGACAGATAAGACAATGCAAATGACCCGTCAGCAGGTTCCTCTTAAAGATTTGCAGCTCCGAATCTTTCATTTCAGATGTTCCTCCAGTTGGTGATGAATCCAAAGCTTCACTTGTGATATCTGAAACAAACCCATGAGGTGGACAACCCTTGTCAAATTTTTGTTGCTGTAGTTTTTTCTGATGTGTTTTACCTCTTACATGGGCAAAGGCAGGTATTTTCCCAGAACATGTTTGTTTACAAAGGGAACAAAAGTAGACATTTTGATCATCTGTTGTCATAAATTCGTCAAGACCTTCAGGGCCATCTTCATTTACCTGTGGCAGGCTATTTAATGAGTGCGCCATATCTTGAATCTTAAGATGGTTTTGAACAGTCTTTTCATGTCCTGGGCCTCTGTTATGCTCTTCGAAGGAAGACCATGACGAAAATTGTTTCTGGCATGGATCACAGTATTGCTCCATCGTGCCTGTGAAAAGATCAATCACTGTTTAATATTCATAAAACCTGCAGCAAAGAAATAGACTGTGTTATATACATTAATACCCATTTTTCAATTAGATGAATCATTCATGGAAATGGCCATGGATATGGAAATGGCCATGGATATGGAAATGGCCATGGATATGGAAATGGCCATGGATATGGATGAGGTGCGAAGGTACTTTTAGTACTGTATAATTTGGCTGTAAATTCTGATGAATTACAAGATTACTTTGTTCAGAAGCTACAAAATTGCAATGCGAAAATTACAGGTCAGGGGGGGGGGGGGGGGGGGGTTTCTGTTCCACATAGGAGAATAGGGTTCAAAGATTATGTAGAAGTGGTTCTAAAGCAATATTTACCAACTAGCATTATGTAAATATGATATACATGTAACCAAGGTTTCATGTCATAAAAGTATCAATAAAGACCTCGCAGCTCAAAATGTTAAGATTTGTTTACAGCCATGTATATCAACTAACATAAATCACCATGTACAGGGTACGTATCTCAGGCTGTATCTGCCAGGTATGAACTATAAAATGGCCCGTCCTTTATTACTGAGATTAGAATACAAGTTACAGCATTTGCTGTGATAAAGTTGCTACTAGTTGGTAACCAAGCCCATGCACTAATGCATACAGTATTAATAAGTTTTTACAGTAACTAATAATAATACTTTAATACATTTTTTGTACCTAACCATACCAAGTACAGTATAAGTACTTTTGTGAAGTTATTGATTATTGATGTAACAATATTATGAAAAAAACATCAGATCTAAATACCACATGACAGTCTACATGATAGCTCTGTTGATCATTACTGGGATATTGTTTGTCATGCTGACTCATGCATGACAATACAAATAACATCACCATACCAAATATGGTACACAGAAAATCAGACATAATATTGTGAAGTTGATGTTTTAAAAATGTTCATTATAAGTCCACCCACTCATTAATATTCATCTATACCAAACAATATGAGCCTAAAATACTCTATACTCTCTATAAAACTGTCTGTAATTTTAAAGTAAACTGTAAGCCAGTGAAAAGACTAGCAGACTACATGTAGTTAAACTGTATTTGCTAACTAGTCTGGTCGATCAGCTGGTGAAGTAAAAGAAAAAGAAGTTAAGGGCAAACCCTAGCTTCTTGAATATATGCACACTTCACATATCATGCCACAGGAGTTGTATCTGGGATGTAATAAATCACGCAATATCTGTAATCTGACTGTTCTCTCCTCCGCAAAACACCATACAATGAAAATCATTCTCCAACTAAAACTGATAATGGTGATGATGATACAATTAGCATTCAGTCAGTAGTATACTGTACTAGGTGGTTTACAAGTTGTGTGCACATTGTACATTGCACATGTAAAATTTATGTTGTGCATGTATCTTTTTTACCATGTACCAATGCATGTAATTTGTTTTCTGCCAAATCGACCCCTGCTATGGGGCACATCATCAGGCATCAACCTGTCAAGCATAAGTACTCATCCATCATGTGAATGATGTGATTATTACATTAATGTAAAATATTTATGACATATTAGCAATAGCCTAGGACCTCTCACATACATGTGTATGAAGATAATCAGATGTATTTTGTAAAATTATTGATATTTAAGAACTTTTTATTATTGAATGAAATTATTGTTGAATAGCATGAGTGAGTGGGGACTCACTCATGCTATTCAACAATCAAAAGCCAATAACACTTTGTGATTCCTTGCCATAATATACTGTATGACTGTTAACTTAGAGTACTACTAAACACTAAATGTTTATTGAGCAACCTACACAATAGGTACAAGATTAATCCAAGTAGGCATTATTGATGTACATGTAAATGTATATAATTCTTACATCAATAATACAATTTTTGTATTTAATTTGATTTTAATCTTTGACTGCACTGCTATTTAACCAAAAATGTTTCTTGTACTCAATCTTTGTTGACTTCAAATGACCTTTAACCTCTACCAAGATCAATATATGGTTCGTGTATACTAAATATACCACCTTTACCACCTTACCAAGTTTTCAATTAAAAACAAGGCAATGCATCATACACATTTACACACCGCCACATGCACCATCATGATTGCATTGATTGCAAGTCCTTCATCAGCCTTCGGCAAGGAATAACAAGAGCCCAATGGCATATGGTTCCTTGCTTAGAGGAATATTACAATTTAAACGATGTGTTATATGTCATCACTCAAAACATACAAATTTGGGTCCAATAACATCATGATACCAAGTTTGCTAACAATCTGACTTATGGTTGGGCCCAAAAAGCTTGGCATAAAATACTAATATTTGGGTCCTAATAAATATTTGGCCCAAATGTACAGTAGTACTATATCACCGAAAAAATAATTCTCAACTTGTCCCAAAATATCGACCGTGTCAGACCTTTGCTGAAGAAAATGTTGCAAAATCAACATTTGGCCCACCATTTCACCCACCATAACTTGAGAAAGAGGTGTCCGATTTAAGCGGGAGTTGGCTGTTTCTATAGAGCTCTATCATATATCAAAATATTGACAAACATTTTTTTCTTTGCCCTTTTTCTCACAAACGAAGCATATTTTTTCCGATTTGACCTTTGGGTCAGATGTAGTTTGACATGCTGATGCTGTTTTTTGATCGCAAGGTACCTTTGAGATCCGAATATGGTGTAAAAAATTTCAATATCCCCAAAAAGGCGTAAAGGTCACCCAGAAGCGGGTCGACTAATGGTTTACAGTAACGTAACTCCGACCCTGACGGACATTTCGTTCTCAAGTTATTGCCAAAATACTAGTTTTTGACCACTAATTGACCTTTGTTGACCTTGCATCATGTAACCATTAAGTTTCAAAATGTTCCCCTATCCCATTCACAACTTGTCCCAAAATAGCAACAGTGACATGTCAGGCCTTGTCACTGGGAGTTATTGCATTTTTAATATTTCGTGTTTTTTTACCATTTTACCAACTTGCGGGCACATCTACTAACTATGGTGGAGCTGTATGCCAAATACGACTTCCATGCGACTTTCCCTTGTTGAGTTACACACACAGACACACACCAAGTCTGGGTCAATTATGGTCACTGGGTGAATCTTGGGTAACATCAGATACTAATACCTTGTGGCCCGTGTCTCTCACCAGTGTGTCATGATAGCTCGGTAGAGACTGCTGCACGTATAGCATCGGATGCAGGTTCGAATCCTGTCCTGCCTTGCATTTCTAAAATAACTTATTCATAAAGGCAAGGGTTTGATAAGTAATATCAGCAGATAGCTGCATAATACACAATCAAACCTCCTAACATATATATATAATGAATGGTTGAGTGATGACTATAGCCTACCAACAAACACAACGAAAGGAATTTGATTTATTTGCAGATTTCCGTCGATATTAATGAGAAATTTGACCCAAGAACTGGCACCTCGCCTTTATGTGCAACTGCCTCTGCCATTTAAGCTACCGAACTCATCTGGCAAAATACATTGTAGCAAGCAACTAGAACCTGATGGAACTGAAGACTTCCCAAACATAAAGTCCATATATATGTAAATATACATAAAAAGAGAAAGAGCGCATCTTGATCTTTAATACCTGACTGAGCTGTAATGCTATACTGGGTAAAAGCAGAGAAAGCAGTTTATTTTTCTCTGAATTCTGCGCCTTACCCATATTTTTCCCGAACCTCAAGTGCTTTTTATATATATACCACTTACAGCCCAGTTTCTGGCCCCCATTATTAGTTCACTGGCTATGTCATCACCATTATAATCATTGATAATTACAAAATCAATAGGGGAGTGGGAATAGAAATACAGGAAACTAAGGTCATTAATGATGCCAACTTCAGGAGGGAGAATGCTTCATATGAAGACCTTTGGGGGTGGGAGAGGGGGAATAGAAATAAGAGGAAACTGGGGTCATGAATGATATTCCGACTTGAATTCAGGAGGGAGAATGCTTCAATTGAAGACCTTTGATATGATACTGTATCCTT
>JAODAF010043548.1:0-11694 GCA_027574765.1 Molpadia intermedia
TTACACGTACATATATACAAATGTGTACAAATATGCACTATATAATAACTGTATGCGCCCCCACCCAAACTGATGATACACCAAATTGAAATGTTGTAGGCACCAGATCAGGTCCACATTAAATCACTGCCTATATACTTGACAAGGAAGTTCAACACACTATTTGCTGATATTTTACAATGTTATGTCTTTACCACTGTACATTGGTTGTATATGTGATACAGTTAAGGCATAAACTGAAATTGAAATGTTGTAGGCACCAGATCAGGTCCACATTACATCACTGCCTATATACTTGACAAGGAAGTTCAACACACTATTTGCTGATATTTTACAATGTTATATCTTTATCACTGTACATTGGTTGTATATTTTCAGCCATTCCACGATTGTCATGAGTCAGAAGAAATCACCATATCTGGTGAAATATCCTCAAGAGTGGCAACAAGGCTCAACTTGTTTTGTACACCTTGGGAGGACAATGACTACATGGGTATTGCACTTCCTGTAGAAGTATACATTCAATCATTTGTAGTTTTATCAACATATGGGATGAAGTCATGTTTTCCACCGTTTGCCATAAAGAAGAAGAATATACAATGCTTAATAGAGAGATGATCTTACCCAGATTAATCAAGTTTAATGATGAATAGTAATTATCAAATGTTTTTTGTAGGATTGTGTAGTTTGGGCACTTGAACCAGTGAGTGTAAAAAAGTTTAGATGTTTATATTTTTTTATTTCTTCAATATACCATGTAAACACGTGGATCACAGGTAGATAACAGATAAGATAAGTTTAAGAACAGGTTTATAAATATAACCCAATTTTTTTTTTATAATATCTGATGGTATCATTCTGTGATTATTGCAATATGAATATTATTATGCTCCCCATTTTCAGAAGACTTTGAAATTTAGGACTGAGGTTAGATATTGTCAGTCACAATGTTATGCAAATTTGCAATGGAAGAGGTGTTTATTGCTTTACTTTTTGGTAGTTGTAGGTACTCTATCAAAACAATGATGCATGTATACGTTCCTGGACGTCTGTATTCATACTGTATCATGTAGTATTAATAATGATTATATTTCTTTGAAACCTAAGCTTTGAGAATTAAACATGTTTACATTGTTTTTTTGTAAATACTGTTATATATACTTAAAGCTGTTGATGGCAACACTTAGTGTGCAATTGCAGACACATAGCCAGAAAACATTAGGGTGGGTCTGTTAAATTTGGGCAAAGTTTGGGGTTTGCCCTATAGAAAGCCTCCAGCTATGCTATTGTATATTTGTTTTAGAAGTATTATAATACCATGGAATGGAAAGTTGTCTATTATTTGTGGCAGTGTTAAAATCAACTTGGCATTCGTCTGATGATTGTGACAGGTGTTATATATATAGATGGTTCTATTACAGTAATTTGTTATTTGAGGCAGTACCAATTTATATC
Source organism: Molpadia intermedia (assembly GCA_027574765.1). NCBI lineage: Eukaryota > Metazoa > Echinodermata > Holothuroidea > Molpadida > Molpadiidae > Molpadia > Molpadia intermedia. The sequence continues at coordinate 1,456 of JAODAF010043548.1, forward strand.
ACATTAAGATATAATTTAAGTATATTCTTTCTGTAATGAATATGATTACATAAACTTGTTTACTATTGACAGTGTATTTATAAATGAACTCCGCGGACAGGGAATAGTACAATGCCTTGAGGTTGTATGTACTGAAAATGTTATGTTGTCTTGTTCGTTCTTAAATAATGTACAAGTTTTAGAGGACACCCAAATCCTTCAACATGAGAAAATACCGCATCAAAGCAAGCTTATAAATAGGACTTTCTTGGACCTTATTAATTAAATAGGGTGCTACAGAGGGTTCATGTCATGAGACATTCAAAATAGATTTAGTAGCTCTAATGATAGGTTGTTGCTTAATATGTATGATATTGTGACTGTATGGACGTTTAGCATAGAAATACATAACCACTACAAAAGTGTACTTAATAGGATTTTATATGTATAATTAGAAGTCAGTTATTAACACCTTGTGACCTTGATACAAAGTATATTGTATTGTATTGCTTTTATTAAGAATATTTGTTGCAATAAATTTGCTGTGTGTATTTATGCATAATTATACCTTGAAAATATTAATTTGTAAAATAAACTTTATAACTGTTGGATAGTCATCGATAGATCCTGACTCTCTGATTGGAGCGATGCAAGCTGATTAAGAAGGGAAGATTGATTTCCAATTCGATCTCCTCCACCAATCTTTCAGTGGAATGATTGTCTGCGATGATGTTTATCAAGCCATCAAGGTGAAAAATATTGCTGTGAAAGCCCAATAGTGATCCCCAGAAATAGGGAGTTTGACTATGTGCCTGTTTACAACGTGCCTTGTGAAAGTTTTACAATGTTTCGCGTTATGCCTTGAGATTCGCCAACATTCCATTACAAATTATTTAAAGATAAATTGATTGTTGTTGTATATAACGTTTAGCATAACGTACATGTCACGTGCGATTACGAGAAATGAATTGTAAATATAAAGCTCACTGACCAAAGATGAACAACAAGTTTACATGCCAACTTGTCTTGGCCCACATATTGATTAGCATATTCAGTTTACAACCATTTTGGGAAAATTCCGAATGCGATGTTTATATTGTAATTGGTCAGATTGGGATGATGTTTTGTGATGTCATTTTTCGCCCAGTTGCCGTGGTGATCTTACCGATTGTTTGGAACGGACATGCACAAAAACGTCCTATTTAAATTATCAAAATAACTCTGTTGCCAAGGCGATGGGTGTGACATCACATGCGTATCCCTAATTTCCAGTCCAAACGTTATTGAATTATTTATTTCATTACATAATACATTCTCTACATAATATTATGTACTTAAAATTACATGTAGCCTATATGTTTGATGCAGGATTTGAGCCTTTAGATTTCAATGTAGATATGTTATACATATTGTAAAACAAGGATGTATTCTGTTGAAATGTTGCTGATTAGTCCAAAGTAATGCCTTATGACTATTAAATAATAATAAGTCGTGATAAATGTTTCGAGTATGTTATAAACTGTGCATTCTTAAATGGGGTGGGCACTCATTCCAGATTTTTTTTTAATATTCTCATTTCACCTCAGTTTTGGTGATAGAATTTTGCACATATTTCAAGATGTGTGCTTTCTGGATATCTCGGGTGATCTTAGGCCGGGTGTGTTCCCCCTCTCCTCCGCCCGACCACGAGGTACGTCACATGCCAAATTAACCAGGCATTTCCACAACACTGAACTGGATCTACATGTGATTAATTTATACGTTACACCTGTGCAGTTTACGCAATAATTCTTTATTCAATAACTCTTTATTCAAACATATAAATTGCTTCACTTAATCCGTTTTCAGCACCTTGACAGCACACGCCACACGGCTTGTGTTTTGTGTATTTAAACTTGTCAAAGCATGACATTATGTTTTTCTTTACTGCCGTGCAATTATCTTAACATGCCACCATTCTGTTTTTTGTGCGCGTGTGGCGCGTAAATTGCATCTTTGGTTGAAGTTTCATTTTACTTCCGGGTTCTTTTGAGAGCCCTTAATTAACTAACTGATAAAGATTCACTGCGCCTTTAATTAACTTCAATAAATTGTTTCATAAACTTTGTACATGTTTCTTTACGGCGTATGGATTGAATTCCTTGTCTTGAGTATGACGTCACCGACAGTTAAAAATATTAAACGCATAAATATATTTATATATCTTTTTTAAGTCTTTTCTTCCCTGCTGAGCTAAATAAATTCCTGTTTCATTTTACGGAACAAGGTCCTTTTTTCTTTACATTTTCTCCGAGCTCGTGGATGTTGAGTAAATCAAGCCGCGATACATTTCAGTAATATATGGGTCGGTTGCATCAAAAGCCGCACCGCAATTAGTTAATGGAAGCGGTTTTCGTGGCAGGGGTGGGCGTATCACTGACGTGCCTTTGACGCTGACAAGAGCAGGCTGTCTCAACGCGACCCTGGGAGAACATGAACCTTTGGTATGCTCTGGCATGATCTTGATGAAGATCACATCAGACAAGACGTAAGGGATATGCCTAAACTCAGAATCTGACGATGCAAAATCGCACGATTTCAAATCGAAGAATGAACGTTATTTAAGATCTCCGGCGGACTAACTTACATATTGAGGCCATTGGACACATTGAAAATTAAACATACGCACTCTAGATTTTCTGCTTCGTGTGTGGCGTCAATGCTTGAGAAGCATTTGATTTCAATCGAGAACAAATTGGGGAGATGAATAAGGATTGTCAGAATCGGCTTTCTATGGAATGGCAAGGAGGCTTGTTTAGAGAGTCTGAGAGTGGCGTTATTAAATGTCAAAGCAGGCAACTATGGTCTAAGACAGATGAAGTTACATTTGCTTAAGCCCCACCCCACTTGATATTCGACATTTAGAATATGTAAGAGGAATGATTTAATAATAGCATAAAGCAGTTGCTCGACTTGGCGGAGGTAATGAAAATCAAAGACCTCAATGTGGTAGGATGTTGGTGGACTTATTTACGCTTTGTGGATCAACGAAGGGCAAGGGCTGACTTGTCGAAAGGAGTTCACGGAAGTGGGTGCAATCCGTGTAAACACATTTCAAGAGCCATATGGATGATGTCCATATGTTGATATATGTTGGTCACAATGATTGGATCGCCCCTATTGGTTGTTGAAAGGTCACAGAGGACAGTTTGATAACTTCGTTAAAAAAATATAAAGAACGGATGATTACCACAGTTGATGTGTACGTTGGGCACAATGATTAGATAGATATATTAGTTATGTATTTTGAGATCACAGAGAACATAACTTGAAAACATCGTAATAAGCAATCACAAATTCAAACATGTTGGCCTTAATCTGTATATGATACATGTTGCCTTTGGTGGAGGGCGGGCCATCGGGTCGCAGAATTCAAACCTTGAAAACTTAACAAGCCCCGTTAACACGATATTTTAAACATCAAATGTTGAATACAGTAAGTTCTTAGTTTTATTCAAATGTTACTTACTGTAAAATCTCTTAAACACGATATCGCAAGACCCAAATGTTGAAGGTCGTAGGTAATTTGACACATAGTTTAAGCCTCTGTAACCATATATCAAGAAGCAGGTGTTGGGTGTTTTTTTACATGACATATTGATTGGTCATAGGAAGTAGACGGTCCCTCTTGTTATATTCTAGTGTCATGTTACATGAGGCAAAAGTCTGAACCGTAAATACCTTGTAAACACGATATATCATGAACATTGGACTCGGTGACAATACTTGGCATATAAGTTGGCCGCAATGTCTAGATTATTCCCCACTGATTTTCAGAAAGGTTTACAGAGGCCAACAAAAGTTTATTAGTTTAATTTCCGTCTTTTAGAGGCGGTATCGTCGTCCTCTGGTAAGTGTCCAACAGAGCAGTGAAGCCGGTTACATGAGAACCTTCCTCTTCAGCAACATGATACTCCGTAGCCGTTCGAATGTATCTTCCTCTAGATTGATGAATCTTAAATGAGACTGATGGATTCAGCTCCTTGGAGTTTTAGCGACGGTATCGTCGTCCTCTGGTAATAGTCCAATAGAGCAGTGGAGCAAGTAACATGACTACCCTACTATTCAGCAACATGATACCGTAGCCGTTCGAATGGTTCTTCCTATAGATTGATGACTCTCTTAACCGTCCAAATCGTTTACTTTTAAATAGGCTAAGTGTTATGGGCTCAGCCCCTTGGATTGCAGAGTGGTATCATCCTCTAGGGTATCATCGTATCATCAGGGGACCACACTGACGATGAACCAAAAATTTTCATTATATGGTTTGAGAAATATGGAACGGGGACCATAATGGTCATGGTATTCCCCGGAGTATATGTATTTCCAAGGCACGCCTATACTCGTAATTATAATGTTAACTGCCGAATTATATAAAACTATAATATATTTCCCTCAATCAGGGCAACGGCCGACACTCAGACTAAACGCGGTTCTTTGATGTGATGTATTGGTAGTATACGCCATAGTCAGATGTTTCATAATCACAATGTGAAAACAGCATCTACTGAAGAAATAATGTGCATCTCTTGCATAACCGTTGCATGCCCATCAGTAGTTCAAGATGCTTTATGAAGCGTCACGTTTTGATAAGGTATCACATTTTCAAGTCACGAACCAGATATTGGATATTCAATGGACGTCCTTAAGATATATTTACTCAACCTCATTCTAAAAGGCTATAATATTAAAAGGGGCTAGTTGAGTTTAAATGCACATTGAAAAGGAAATCTCTCATAGTATTCTAACTTTTGTGATTTAATAAGTAATGTGAAACTAAGGAGTGTTAACACCCGCACCCTCATAAATATGCATAATATCAACCTAACTGTTACATAAATCATCATGTACCAGATACCAATATACACACTCTTGTTGCAGTTTATCAAGTATCGCCTATTCATAAGTATGCATATAGTTCACACATAAGTAATCAACCACGTATCACCCATTGAGCTCATTAATATGCATGAGATGAGAAGAACAAAGAACATGGTTCTTGTACTCACTATGACACATTTTATACCAAGTATGACTTCATATAACTCGTTGAGTTATCCTGTTAACAAACTTGTGTTATATCCCACTCAAATATGATACTATCAAATTTATTTATATAACCAATGTACCCGCTATCAACTTCATACCAAATATGGACGAATTCCAACTTTCGATTTTGGGCATTTCAGGATTTGACGTTGACCCCGTGACCTCTTGAGTATTTATGATATGAACGTCAAACCATTATTATGGCAGTGGGTTAGTGACGGGATGGGAAGGGAGGAGGGGCAGGTGGACACGTGCCCTCACAAGATCACAGTGTCCTCAGATGCCCTCACAGCCAATATTTTGTTTCCACCTGAAAGTTTTGGTCTCAGAAATGGGTCGGGAGCTAAGTTGGTTAATGAGTAAGTCTCCTCTGCATTCGAAATAAAATGTTCGACCCATTGAAAAAGCGTAATGGTACGTATTTGTCCACAAGCTGAATCAGGGTTCCTTGTACCGTTACCGAAAGTACATTTTTTTCTCTATAACGGCTTAGTATTTACTTTTGGTATTTTTCACAACTTTTCAACAATCGCTTGTACAATTGTTTTCGAATCTGTATGTGCCCTTTTGCCTCCGCCACCGTTATACGACTATGATCCTCATTTACCCCTATGGTAAATGGACACTAAACATTGGCCATTGTACTTATATGAAGGCTACTATGTATATGGTGCATAGCATACCATGAATTTGAGATGACTGTCGTCTTTAAAGTAATAGAATAAGTAACTCACCTCCCGAGGACGAGTAGAGTGGATATGATGTCTATTATATCCCAGACAAATCCCTTTTGGGGGTCAGAGTTATTTCACTGCAGACAATCTGAAAAAAGGTCAAGAAATGTGAGTAATCGTGTGATCTTTAAAGCATCATACTCTATGGGTCTGATCATATGGGTCTACAGTAAGTTCCTATGTGTCAATTTAGTTGGGGGCACTAATGCACCCCCCCCCCCTCCAGACATAATAACTGAATAATTAATGATCTGGAAATTATGAAGATTGGGTGTTTATAACGTTTGTTCTATAATGTAAGCTGCTTAATTACAAGGTTTTATCAAACATTAGGGGCAGGGCTATGGTGTGTAAACTAGTCAACCATGATTGCTTCTAGGAGAAAATGCCAAATAAAGAACAACGAATTCCCTGAATCGTCATCTTGCTCGCTATGGGTAGCATCGACCTGTTGAAACTTCTACATTTCAAGGCTGGGTGTAAGCCAAGGAAGATATGTATTATTTAGTTTGTGAAGTCAATGTATGGGTTAATTGTGGTTTCCATCTATGTTTCCATAGATGGGTTCAAGAGACGTCACTGGGTCCATTGACGGGCACAGTTATACGATTGAGCTTCAAGTACAATACATGGACATTGCCTATTGATGGACAAATAGTGCAATGCTAGCTCATTTTAATATCACGTTAAATCTCTCTAGAACTAGATAGTGATTTACTCATTTACGTAACCTGTCGCACTCCTTGTGGTGCTCCAGACGAACTGGGGCCACCCCCATTGTCGAAGCCTACAAAACAGTGGGAGGTGAACACTTCTACCTCCAAACAGCAGAACATATACGCATGTACCCGAAGTTTAAATGGGTGGGGGCTTTAAAAGAGGAGGACACCACCTTCTTATCGTACTCTTCGTGTAACCACCCGAATAAAAATATACTAACATTACATACACTATTTGTGTGTGTGGGTGATGCTGTCCAACCCTCAGCCCCCAACCCTCCCTGTAGCTACGACCTTCCATATTAACCAAACACAAGTGCACAAAGGAACGGGGAAATGTCTCTAGTATAAATACATCCAATATTCCTTTAACAGGAACGCGCGACATATCGCGAGAGGCAACTAGGAGGTGTACTGTGGCGTCTGGAATAAATGGCATTTTTACTATTCAATGGACAAAATTGAGATGAAGAAGAAAATTCATTAAGGAAATGTTACACTTGGGAATCGAATGAGCTGACGGCAATATCTCGGCTTGGAAATTGACCAGGATTTGGTGTTTAATTTTAAAAGCTCCCCATAAAATTTCAAATTCTGCCTAATGCCAACGACTCTGGGAAGAAAATGAAACCACACGCGATAGATGCTTCGTATAATGTATGTTTGGGTCCACTTTTATGTAGGTCAAATATGACCAAACATTACAATTTGAAACAAAACTATGACTTTCGCTTTCAGTGGTTTCATGTAATACCGGTATAGAAAGCTGATGAAAGTGGATATACAGCAGAGGCAAGCCAGTCGAGAGAAAATAGCTATGATCAAACATCAAGTATATAGAAAACAATGTCAACGGTTAAATCGGTTTAAATTTACATATATGTCATGTACATTAACCTTATTGTCAATTTATATATGTAACAGCATGTCCGTATTCCCATTTATTTTGCTATGAAATGATGTAATATGTGTGTAAAATGTAAAGAACATTATTTCGCTTCTATAATGCAAAGTTATAAAAAGTGCCTACTTTGTTTCATTTCATTTTTATTATATTTTATTTCAGCACTACGTTTTATTTAATTGAGTTTGGCTACTTCATTTATTAATATCAATAAGGTTTACCGAACATTTGGATTGTCCACAATTTCAACTGATTCTCGTTCCGTTAATTCACGTCTATGTAATGTCAACTTTCCTTTAATTATGATTATCACTGGGTCTAAACAGTGAGTGATTTGATATCTAACTTAATATATGTTATTGGATAAACTTGACGTCGACTGGCAAAATCCCAGCCGAGGTCGCAAATGAAATAACATTGAGCTCATGAGGACATGTTGAATTAATTGGAATAGAATAACATACCGTGACAGAGAAAGCACAGAGAGTGATTAAGTCGAAGAATTCATAATCTACTAATAAGTATGGACTACGGTAGCATCTGCTTTATGTGTCACAGCAATGTAAGAGGATGCGCTATACATTATCCTTGTTTTCATTACCTTCCAGTTGTGTGTACATTTCTGTCGATTTCTCTCCGCTTGAGATTTGACTCTATTAGAGGTGTCCTCATTATGTCAGGACCTCTTATCATGACAGGCTTAAGATAGCTTTAGCTGTACATACCGTTTTGTAATATGTATGTACAATTGCGCGCTTTGTGCAGCTGTTGTGTATATACTTATGTCATTGTTATTTAGTCTAGTGGTGTTTTCATTACTGATAGGGTTAACATAGCTGTACATATTAATTTGTCAAATGTTCTACAATTGCGCGCTTTGTGCACCAGTTGCGTTTACATTTCTGTCTTCACACCAGCTGGATACGTTATAAGGTTCAGCTAGTGGTGTTCTCGTTATGTCAAAACCTCTTAGCATGGCAGGCTTAAGATTTAACAGAGCTGTAGCTGTACCTATGAATTTGTCAATTGCGCGCTGCGCGTGCACCAGTTGCGTTTACATTTCTGTCTTCACACAGCTTGTCATGACCTCTTATAATGACATGCTTTAGGATAGTGTTAGTTGTACATGTCGTTTTGTGATATGTACAATTGCGTGCTTTGTACATCTGTTGTGTATACATTTCTGTCATTGTTGTTCAATGCGCTTTGTTCACCTGCTGCATTTACATTACTGTCTCTACATTGGATATGTTATGTAGTTCATCCAGCGAGGTCTTCAGTATGTCGAAATCTCCTATTATTACTGGCTTAAGTTAGCTTTAGCTGTAACTATTGTTTTGTCACATGTACAATAGTGTAATCAGTTGTGTGTAAATTTCTCTCGCTGTTTTTCAGTTCGCGACCAGACCGATCAACTAGTGTGCGTCTAAAACCTGACGGGCAAGTTTCGCGATGTGAGGTATCGTGTTGTCATTTATAATGTTATATATCACCCAGAAATTTGTGTTCAGTCGCCTGGTGGTAGGCGGTGAGCGTGCTTATTTTTGGCAGGACAGATAACCAATTGAAGGTAATTTCAATCAAGCACATTTACTTATTCAGTTGACATGACTAGGTTAGGAAACTACACACGTTTACATTACCGTCACATATGAACGATAATTTGCCTGCTAAATAATCATGATCTAGATCCACGGTTAAAAAGCAACTGTAATTGGTTGGAATTAAACTTAATTGCTTATCTGTCCTGCAAAAAATAAACAGCAGACGGGAAAGCCCCACAAAGAGCGCCATTGTGTTACGTCACTGTCAGGAATCCGTATCCAGTTGATATAAAGATGAGTTACCGTAAAACGTTGATTGATCCAACATGTTTTGACAACAATACTTATAGGCACTATTTACGACTTCATGATATGAACATAAAAATAGTGAACTAGGACTAAAGATCACTCATCATGGAACCGGGTAAGATAAAGTAATTTGTAAAGACATGTGTTAACGTTCTCTCGGCGGGATAAATATATATTTTAAAGTACATGCCAACAACCCACAGAGCTACATTGGTTTATACGACATACCTGCATAGCGGACATAATGGCTTCAGAGCATCCTCGTAAGCTTAATGAGTTTCCCTTTAAGTTTATCTTTGTATTCTGTAATACCTTCTTGACTCTGATACGTGCAATATTTTCCTTTTATCTATTTGTGTTATAAACCGTTTCTCCTATTGTAAATTGAGCTTTTGCTTATCCCATTTTACGTGTAATTAAGCTTTCTGACATTTTCTGATTTGCTGCATTCTTTGGAATTTTATCATTTGTAACTGAAGAAAGGTCTTTTAAGCTGCTTTGTTCATTTTAGTTTAAAATTTTAAGATTTTCTTTTGACTGAGATTGTTTTTTAACGTAAATTTAATTTCATATGATGGAGGTATGGAAGGGTAAGGCTAATAGGACATAATAACACATCCATTAGCCACACAAAAACGAGTTTTAATCTTACCAAAGTGGTAAGATTGGGTTACTATAATATTCACGAAATAGCAAAATAAGGTATAACTATGATTATACACCAGGTACCATAACTCGTTGTGTTTGTCATTGTCGGTATATAGTCATCACTCAACCATTCATTGGTTGATTGATGACTATACCGACAATAACAAACACAACAAAAGAATTTAATTTATTTGCAGATTGATATGTATAATAACTCATACCATACTATTCGTTCGGGCATTAATTAATATTTCTTTCGCCAAGACAGACAGTGTGTCATTTCAAAATATTGTAACTGATAACATTGATTGTAA
>JAODAF010043659.1:0-11694 GCA_027574765.1 Molpadia intermedia
CTATAAACTTTGAACAAGTTTAGTATTTATGTACCACTAGATCCAACGAGCTTCACATTTCACTTAATTAAAATATATTATTATTCCTTTCGATTCCCTTATTTACTTATTTAGATCTTGAATAACTGTCAGAGAATAATTCAAAATAAATCTACCATAATTTTTCTTGATGGTATACCCAGGTTTGAGATGAATAATGACCAATACTAGCATGTTGTGATGGCTAATACAATGATTTATATGGTCAATTTCACTAAAAGGTGTTATTCTGAACTTTGGTTGCTATGACGTCAAACAGTTGGCTGTTGTGGTAAGGTCTTAACCACAATAGATAAACAAGGTAGCACAGCAATTAATGTTGGTCTGTGTGTGTGTGGTACTGTATGCATGGTTTTATTATTTTTAAAAAAGAGTATTGTACAGCGATGTATCAAATGTAAGTTTTTCAGTCCAAAATTTATATTGTTTAAAAGAAAATACACACATTCATAACAATTCATCTTGAGTCATCTACCCAATCTCAACTAACACCACTATTCCATGCATGAAGATATTAGGACATTAGGACATTAACGTTTTAGAAATTTTACGTCAAGTTCTGTAAACTCATTAATATTCATTACCCCCAAAACATGTGCACCAAAAACAATAAAAAAAAAATCTACTACTCCTGGTGCCTCTACCTGTGAAGTATTACAATATATCGTTATTGAAATATCGAGTTTACAACTCTATGATAACAATCATAACATACACACATACACATGTGTGCTTTACATACAGTCTGAGCACTCTATTAAATTTCTTTTCTATTTCAAACCTATATCCTAACATTTAACAATAGATTTCCCTATGAGGAACTATTGTTCCCATTGTATTTCCTTTCGAGGATTTGAAAGTATTTTGTTAAGGTCCTCAAACTGTATGCAAAGCACGTACACAGCCGTATTTCCTTCCGAAGACTGTTTCTTTTGTCTAGGTCCTCAAAAGATGTACACACAAGCGAAAGCCAAACCGGTGTCATCAGGGACAACTCTTCTTGGAGTAGGCCTACGTAATGTTTGCAATACAACTGGTAAGATAACGTTCAACACCAGGCCAAATTTCACCACCATTTATCATAATGCCCCGGATGTCATAAAACAACACCTTATCCAGACGTGGTACAATGCCATTATATACAAAAGCATTCAAATATACCTTCCCACTTTCCTCGTTACTCTCATTTCTTAGAATTGGAAGCATGAGCATGGAAAAAAAATTATTTAAAAAATCACTACTCTTGCTAACTCAATCCAACCAAGACAGGCTCGGGCCCACAGGGCTCCGTTATTAGCCCATTGCTGTACATATGATTCCTTTGCTTTCAAGCTTTCTTGACATTCCCCACTAATAGCAATGTGATGTGCGCCACTTTTCGCTTAAACCCTCGATTAATGTTGCCATCACCAGAATGCTTTTAATTGACCTCAGTCTCACCAGATAAACCCACAGAACGCACACATATTAACAAAGACTCACTCTGATCTACGTACAAGATGAAATCACACTTGACTACAAACTGAGTTTTACTGACACACCACATTAGCACACACATTTCTCCGCAAATTGGTATCGACAGTAATTCCTCGTAAACAATCCATGGACAAATCCTAAAGTATGGCAGTATCCCTAACTCATCATAAATTCAAGAAACACATAATAACTTGAAAACAACACTTAGGCATGTCAATAAAGCCGCAAGCTATGCACTTATACAAATCAGATCCTGCTAATATATGAATGTACTTTATAATATACTTGTAATTCAAATATAAACTACCTTCGGCGACGTCCATGGACAATAATGCATTCAATAGTAGTTTGACAGATAACATTTGATTTGGATTTCGGGAGAACACAAGTTTTAAACAGTAACCTTGTTCAAGGCTTTTCGGACAAACATAACACTCTCTGCTTTTGTCATCGATCTGATATTACACCCACCCCACCAAATTGTGTTGTCACTGGTTGCAGCAATAGGTGATATCATGTGGCCATGCACATGGTAGCACCTCTTGCAATTGCTGCAACCACTGATAACACAGTTTGTTTCTGCATATACATGCTTAACGACAAACAAACAAAATGCTGGTTTTCAAGTTGATAATATAATCTTCTTATATTCTGTCTATTGTTTTACTGCAAATAACGTAATATACTGTACATAATTTGTGTGGTCCCATCATTTTACATAATATCATCTGCAGATAGGTCTAATATTTTACAGCACGTTGTTGATCTATAAATGCACATTGTTTAAACGGGTTGTTTTCCAGGTCATAGTGAAAAATTGCTTGGGCTAGCTGGCAGTGGGTCATTTATTATTTGCTTGTTGGTATGTAGAATTAGAACATAGCGCATGGTACATACCAGCTTACAACAATTTAAACCAGACAGATGAACTATTATAAAGTGGTATATATTTTTTTAGAAATAATATAAAGTTTGAAATGAAAATACTGACATTTGAAAAATCACCGTATTCCTACTGTATATAGCCTACATACCAACATTGAATGTAAGTTTGCTTTGTTGTACATTGTTTTAGTACTGTATCTAATACAAGAGCCCAATGGGCACTGTGGTGCCTTGCTTGCACAGTAATTTGAAATTGTTGACTTTGACCCTGTGACCTAATTAATTAACACACTACATATATCCACTTACAACTATATACCAACTTTGAATTCAATTCGTCGTACGGTTGAATAATAATTACAGCAAGTTGAAGATTTTGATTTTTGATTTTGACCCCATGACCCAAATAATTAGCACAAATTACTACATTTAAGTTGGATTTATTGAGATATTGAAATTTTAAAATTATTGAACTTTTTGTAAATTGACATCAAATGACATTTGACCTCTACCAGATAACACCATGACACAAACACTCTTATTCTTAACAGTATCGTATGGTCTTGGAATCCTGATGTACGTTAATGGGATACAGTTAGTCGAGTTCAACGTTTGATGCTCAATTTGAGGCGTATAATAGCAAGATGCCTCTGGTGATATACACGTGACCTACGCCTCACTATAGCCCATATTCTCGGAACATGAGTCGGTCTTCGTTGTTTTATTTATTTATTAAATTTTAGCAGAGTGTGTATATTGCTTTCGGTTTCGTACTTTGCTAGCAATCGTTATGGTTCAAGTAAAGGCTATTACACCTTTGGCTTCAAATTTGAAATTTTTGAATATTTTAGCTATAGGTACTAAATAATACAATAGACACACTAATAAATGATATTTGACATTTATAAAGGATTAATATTTCAGAAATATGAAATGGAAAGGGCCCTTTGGCATAAAACATACAGCAATGCCCCTTTATGTTACGAATTTAATGATACAAAGCAAAATGGATCGACTGCGTCAGTGATGCTAATCAGTTAAAATATTTATATACATGCAAGTAATGACGCATTGAATGAAACAAGAAGTAATTATGGTAATTTCACTATTTACTAAAATAACAAAGGTACAAAATAACCAGAACATCTGTTTGGACCCATGTTCTTTGTCCTTTACAGTAATAATTAGAGGGCAATCACAGAGTTGCAGATCCCATCGTCAAGTCTCTAATCTAATCCCTAATTAAACGGCTTTTGTCAAATGGTTGATATTACAACTCAATAATTTGCAAAGTGAAATATATTGTCCTTTGACCTTGTGAGTTGTGACCTTTGACCCTTTCATAAAGCGTATCTTAAAATTATATTAAAACATCTAATATGCCTATTACAACTGTAAAAATTGCATGTAGATCCTAGTCTTGCTGCTCTTGTACTACATGCTATAGCCCCAAATAGAATTCTACTTAATTTCCCCCTTATCATTTGACCCCTAGCCTCAGCGAGGCACACGTTTAACTCATAGGCACCTACCTACCAACTTTGTTTTTTAGTTAATTGGTCACGCGGTTTAGGAGGAGTTTTCGCCACAAAATGTGTGCATAAAAACTACAATTTGACCTTTGACCTCGTGACCTTTGACCTGTTCCTCAAGCTCAAGCGTATTATAAAATTATATTAAAACATCTCATACCTATTACAACTGAGAAGATTGCATGTAAAGCTGAGTCTTGCTAGAGGATATAGCTAGAAATAGGATTTTACTTGATTTGACCTTTGACCCCAAATCTCAGCGAGGCACAAGTTTACCTCTGCAAACTTCGCTGCAAAATGTACTCACTCACACACAAACACACACACAACTACAGTTTGACCCCTACCTCAAACTGAGGTCCCCTGCATCAAGGGTCACTTTACCATGGGGAATCTCTAATGAGGCCCTTCAATTCCGTCCAAACGTTTCCATGGACACCGTTTCCATGGTAACTGATGATTTCATAAAAGGGTCCAATGATCAACTGACTACAATATCTCATTGTCCCATATATGGGATAAGATAACAAATACAAGAAACACAATAAAGGTGACATTCAGTCTGATTCAGTGCACCGAAATATATTGACTGTAGTATATCATGTATAATGACAGAATCTTATAGGCACATAATACACGAAAATACTGATATAATGTATTGAACAATTTAACACACAATGACTGACAGAGATAAGGAACCATAATCACAAAGTCACTTACGCACAAAATCTAAAATCTGATGTGCGCCCTCTTTAACCATTAATGTAACATGTCAAATCGAGCAAAACTGAATGGGCGGTCGGCCCGAAATCTTGAAATACACGCGCCCGCTGCATCGTAGCGAGCACGTGACCCTTTCTCGTCGGCCTGTTAAAACACCGGGCCAGCTACCTCAGTTTCGAGCCTTTAAATACATGGATCATGCATTATATATATAGGACTTCAATCCAACTTGTTGTTGCTGAATTATCGTATTTACAAGCTATTGTTAGCAAAACTGGGATTAAGTCCCGCTCCGCACAACGACGCATAATACCATATGTAACACAAATCATGATGTATAAGAGGAGAACGTGACGGTTGTTACAAATTTAACATTACAGATAATCAAATAATTTTGTATGTGGTGAAAAGACCTTTTATTACCTGTATTGAAATATATTGGTTAATTAACTATGCTTAATTAAACAAACTAATGTTGCCGGAGGCATATGCGCTCCAATTATGCAGCGTTGGAAGTATTCGACCGGCTTGAATTGAAGTTAGAGCACTGTAAGAACTTATCTGTGTAACAACTATCCCCGCGCTCCCATACCCAGTATCAACCAACAACTTTATACCAAGAATAAATAAATTCTAGCTTTTATTTATGTTATGTTTTTGCATGTTTATGTTTATGTATTTATGAGCCTTCAAGATTTCTACATTATTTAAATTTAGGCAGTTCTGACAGCTTTTTGTTGTCGCTTCTGCAAGGCTCGAAGTGATGATGGGTATAGACCTATTAGTAGTAGGCAATGTAAAGCAAACGGAATAGAGAGTAAAACTGGGGGTGAGACAAGTTTTGAAGTATACAAACCTGGATATTACACACCAGCTGTAAGGAGGAACACAAAACTATAACACATGCATCTGCCTCCAGCCGTCTCGTTCCCCTTTTCAACAACCGTGGCATTTGGCTTAATCACCCTTCTCCCTCTGTCGGTCAGATCGGTCACATCTTCAAAAGTCTTGCCGTTAAGAACATCAAGTAAGGTTTTATAATTATATTTAGGACTATTAATTAAGTATTTAAAAGTGGTTCTTAGAAATGATTATACGTAGTTTGTAAAATAATTGTTATTTGAGGAAACCTAGCCAATAAAGTGATAAAGTTTATATAGCAGATATAACTTGTAGAAATGGGACGCGAGAAATTGTTTCTCCCAGTATATCACTCTAGGAGCGCATGAAATGTCTGTCTTTGGTCTACGGACACCGTCTCACACAGTATGAAACCATGTCAGTGGGGTGGATATGTTAATAGTCGTCCGTGTCCATGGCAATTTACGTTTGCCGCGTGTCATATTTTACGTGGCAAGAATTACTCGCGATATAATGCATCTCGAGAATTACGTTTCGACTGCGGATGTCTACAATTTTCACGTTTGGTATCTTACCGCATTCGACATTTTTATATTATTCTCATAGTATTTTTCATTTTCATGTTATTTCGGGTCGATAGCTGTAAACACTGTAATCACATAATTTGCCAATAATGATTTTCTAGTTCAATTATAACTGCGCAATATATTAATACCCTTCGTATAAGAACAGTTAAACCTGAGCAGGGGTGTTATAAGTGATTCCGCAATCTTAACAAATTTCATCCCAGTTTCCTCCGATATTCCATATTTTATTTACCAAAGTATAACCTGCTTATAAGAGTCAAAGGTAAGGTAGATTTCCTCAAGATTGCTACTAATATTTTTACTTACTATACACGAGAGAAAGATCAATCGCTCTGGTGCTCAGGAGTACAGGAAGCGGATAATGAGTGACAACGGCAAAACTATTGATGTAAATAAAACATATATGCAGAGACATATGCTATTCATTAGTACGGGTTAACTGGGTGACGGTCGGTCATGCAACGACAGCCACCTATCAGTGATTCATCAACTTATTTTGGGGGTAATTCTTTACAGATTTTATGATATTTTAATTTATTTTCTGTTAATGTTAATTTCTCGTATAAATAACGCAATTATAACCGATGAGCATATTATTTTCTAGTGACGAGAATTCTTACTTCGCAAGGCTGTGTACGATACCTTATTTCCTTTCGATCATATTGAAAATGATAATGATGTCCACCGCATAGTTCCAATGATGGTAGTCATTTTGATAACTTGTCAACCTTACCTCCAGGACAGTCATGCCACACAATTTGATACTGGTGGTTCATGTGGATGCTATAATGTCGACTCTTTTATTGAGCTACAATTCGACAGGTCTAAAATATTAAAACCTTAAAGTCTTCTAACTTCTTATATAATTACTAAGTTTGATTAAACACACTTTAATAAATAAATGTTGCACTTAGGACAAGGAAAACTATTAATGGATCAGAATTCGGGGTTAAAAGTGTTCAGATAGACATGCAAATCGGGGTGGCTTCCAGTCTGTTACATCGGTGCCTCTGTTTAACAACTTCACTCTGATTAAATACATTTTATAATGTTCTACTAGTTGCACATTAATACTTACAATCATGACAATCTACATAAATGCATACTGATTTAAATTGGCCTACGAGACTCATACTTTGGCGAATAAATAATGAAAATATCGAAACAAAGATACCAACATTTTTATTTTACACTACAGTACAGACTCAGATTGCGTTGTAAGAATAATATCAGAAGTGATCATGTACTGCCAAAGGTTACATAGACCGTAATATAATGGAATTACACGTCAGTACGTCAAAAAAAAAAACGAACATAGGGAAATGGTGGACAGACTAGCTCTTATAAATGCACCAATTGAATTACTACCTTACAACGCAATTGAACTACATATAGCAAAGACGATACAAGTAGCGTAGCATATGTAAACTTAGTGGGCAAGTGAATTTTTCCACCCACGTATACCTTCTTTCCCAACAATGGATTACGCACCCCACCCTAAAAACGTGCCTGCTATTTCTAGTTGATAGATCAAATTCACAAAGCAGGGCTAATAAGGTCGATAATTAAAGTGGGACGATAAATTAATCATGCGCGCGCTAAAAATGTATATTTTACAATTGTGGCGGAAAATAAACTTTATTTTACAATATTGTCACAGTGGTTCTTGTATACCATAGCGCAGATCCACCAATTAGAAACTGCAAAGTGACTGTCAATATATACGGCCTCAGACTAACTTCACAACCATCTTTAGACAAATTAATTTAAACTGGTGATATCGGAATCCTAAATGGTGTCACCGATCCTATACCGTGCTGTTTGTACGACTAGAAGAACTTAACTTTGTATTTACAACATTTCTAAGTGTAAACATTCTCGCGGATCCATCTGGATATCGTCTAAGATTGGACTGCCGCTTACATAGAATCAATCGTAGGAACTTCTGACGGTATCCTGTACTCATGGCGTATAAAATCCATGGATTTACCGCCGAGCTGAAGTAAGGTGGTAGGAGAATTACCTTCTGGATCGCAAGCACTATATCTGAATATACGAAATCCCTGCTAGTAAACTCCTGCGCGAAAACGAAAGCGTGGTATGGTAACCAGCAGGTAACGAATATGAGGACCATTACACACACAATGAAGGCAAGCTTTCTCCTGGAATGATCTTGGCCCGATGAACTACTGGTGGAGGACATCATCCGGTTCTCACGAACGCTTGATAATAGGAGACATGCGATGCGAATGTTGAAGAAGGCCAAAACCAGCAACGGGAGAAAGAAACTTGCGACAAATAAGAGCGTTTTGAGATATTTAGCTTCAATCGACCAATGTGGCACGAAATTGCAAACATGCGAATCTAGAAATTGGTAATCGTTA
The DNA here is from genome assembly GCA_027574765.1 of Molpadia intermedia. Lineage (NCBI taxonomy): Eukaryota > Metazoa > Echinodermata > Holothuroidea > Molpadida > Molpadiidae > Molpadia > Molpadia intermedia. The sequence goes on from JAODAF010043659.1 coordinate 8,488, forward strand.
GCAAAGATATATACTGGGATGCCCACCAAAGTCGAAATAATCCAAATAATTACGAGAATGTTTGTAATTTTGAGCCTTAGAGGAATTTTGCTTCGGCGGTCCCCAAATGGATTACTAATGACCAGGTATCGTTCATAGGATAATGCTGCTAGAGTAAGCGAAGATAAGCATGCTGATATTACCTGAATAGAGGACATAAATTTACAGAAGATAGTTCCTCCGGGGTATGTGTGCCAGACATGTTGAATGATAAGACTAGGGATGCATAGCGCCATCACTAAGAAATCCCCAATCGCTATGTTTGTTATTAACAGGTTGGCGGTATTTTGTAGGCTGTAATTGCACGAAACGAGTATGATAATACTAAGGTTACCAACTATGCCGAACATAAACACACCTGCATAGACAGAGATTATTCCCCACTCAATACCAGACTCAAAGGTTTCATTAAAAGTTAAATTATCAGAATACGCGAACGAGTATGAGTAAGTATATGCCATCATGCTAAACTCTAATACCCACAATGCATCAATACAGGTTTGTATAGCAGTTGGTACAATATTCACTCTAAATTAATGGTTTATTGCAGCAAATGAAATTTCCGTTACGAATGTTGTAGAGATATGTCTATCTATTTCTCCGGAGAAACTAGAAACCAATGTTATTGTTTTAAGTTGATGTAAGCGATTGTCATACAACGACTCCCATGAGAAAACTCATGATTCGGATATTAATGTTGGAGATACGAAATACAAATATCTTCAAGCAAGAGATTTAAGTCTTGAAAAGTTGTTGCCATTCATGGGCAATGCGATTCATTGAATTATAATATTAAAATAGTGTTATAATTAAAATAATCAATCATACGAACATTGGTGAAGCAAATTATGCCCAAAATATTACAATCCTTCACATCAATGTTCAAGTTTCAAATAATCAACAACAACATTTCAGAAGTATTATTGAAGGCTGAACTCCTAAACATACAGCAACAGAATATCTCCAATTCTACATGAAATTCTAAAGTTGATATTTTGGTTAAATATGTGTCTTCTATCTGAATTAACAGAACCTCGAAATCGTCCGTTCCCATTGATAGCAAAGACGAGTTATATTTTAAAAAGTTCAGAAACTCTAATTTTATATGTCGGCTTAAAGATTTCTTGTAGATTTCCGGAACATTTTATAATATTCGCAAATATATATATTATAAAATCCATTTTAAGTTGAAACAACTCGACAGGAACGCTCTTTTATTAAATGTTACATGAAATGAACGGCAAAACATCTGAACAGGTTTCTGATGTTGTTTGTCTCCACGATACGTCCTTAAATGAATGTTGGTTTGATTTGCTGGATCGTGCGCAAATGATTATTCTTTATATGTGTCTCAAGTAAATATACAAATACAGTGTTCATACTACGCATGCTTATAGATTTATGAGCGCCGTAGTTGAATTAGAATACTGTTTAAATTGCTCACGAATAGATTCCATGGCAGAGTACTATTTGTTGCTATATCACTACATATAAATACATTAACAGCCATATAGTGACTATTCTAATTGCGATATGTAGAAGAATACTTGCATCTTAAATTGTCTTTCGTTCTGACCACTCGATAAAAGTTTCTTCTTCACATGAAAGTGATAATTTTATATTTTCATATGTTTAGAGGACATATCAACATCCACAAATTTAACTGAGAAGAGCATTTTCCTATTGTACCCGTAAAAGCCAAATTATAAAATGGACTTTGACCTAACTTCTTTATATTACATTGCAAGCAAATTAGAGCTAATTTTGCAAAAATAATGATGCTTCAAATTTTTTAAGGCTCAGACCTGTTCAAACAACAATACAACAACAAAATAATGACATATATATTAATGCGGGAGATACGGTACAGGTGAAATAATTCATTATTTTAAATGATCTTTTGGGCCCTGTGATGGTTACGCAGATTAGCCGACTGCAATTAATTTGCCAAAAAAGTTGTCAAAAACAACAAATTTCTTCTGAACTGCTCAGCAAGTGTTTCTTTTATGCTGTTTGGTTTCACTCTGACTCTTTCATGTATACCTGAAGAAATAGGTCTGCTTTCATCTTTAGGACTGCAGCGCTGACATTAGTTTAGTGACAAATGTTTGGCATATTTGTGTGTATATCATAAAAAGCACTGTTTCAATCATCAGTCCTTTCTTCAATGCAGATTGGTAACTTTTCCCTGGGGCCCAACAATTTAATTGGCAAGCCTCTTATTTCTAAATATCGAGTTCAATATCGGAAACAAGAATCAACGTTGTACGTTTGAGCACAAAGGAGAATGACAGATTGACCTGTATGTTAAGACCTAGTTATGGCAAGCGAGACGAAATATATAAAGAAGAGGCCATCACCTGAAAACTATAATTGTCCCGGGTCGCGTTTAAATCTCAATTTGCACATCATTGAGATTATATATCATTTGGGTGTCCCCCAACATACAAATAACATTTAACAAAATATCCCCAAAACATATACGTTAATGTGTCTTAATGTTATAGGTTTGCGCTGTTTTAATCGCAGTTATTTTACGTTTACATTAAAACAGAGCAGTTGACCTTGTTCTTATAGCCATCCCACTCATTAATATTCATGACCTGTGCACAATAATTATTGGGACCATGTACTCATTATGGCCCACAATAAATTATACCAAGTATATGAGATCAATCCAACTATTTCAATATTGAGATAACATGTGTATAAGCTCTTTATATATACTGTGAAAATATTCTAGCTCTGCTAATTCTTGAATATTGGCTTTGGATGACATTTGGTGGATGGGTTAGATATGGGTCAAGGGCAACTGATGGCATGTTAGTGATGATCTGGGTCCGGACTAGATGACCAGGGCCAGATTTATATTTCTAGGGGCCCTGGACCAAGCTTACATTTTGCCGGGTACCCCCTTCCCCTGGACTGAGAAGATAAGCTCTATCACATGATAAATCGATCAGTATTCAAGGTTCCCAAAATCATTGGATATCATAGAATTTAAATATTGCCATATCTTATATGGAAACAGGGAAAATCGTGCAAACTTACATATAATATTGCACAATATTAACAGAATGACATTTTTGTAATTCCACGGAAACTTAGAGGCAATATTGTATACTGTTTCTATGATTGTTCACACACTATTGATCATTGCTATTTTTT
>JAODAF010043769.1:0-11694 GCA_027574765.1 Molpadia intermedia
ACATCCATGATGCTTCCTAGTAATGATGCATTAACTCAAAATTAACATTTTGTGGTTTTTGGTTACAATGCCGAAGGCAGCATCAGAAGCTATGCGGTCTAGTCGGCTTGTGTATGTATGTGTGTGTGTCTGGGGGCCGACTTGTGAATCAGTCCGAGGATCATACAAGAATTTTGGAATAGTGAATTCATTTGCATATTGAAATTTGCATAATTAATTAGTATAAGTTTCATCACCAAATTAATCCAAAAAGTTCATAATAAGCAAAGTATAAAGATTGGACCCAAGAAATGCGACATATATCATTACAGTTCAATGATCTCAAACAATTTCCATTACAAACTCTCATGCTGTAATGGTAAATATTGATGTTTTTTTAATTAGTTCTTTAAAAGACAATTATTTGCAATGAACTTTTGCAAATCTAAGTCATTAATACATGAAATATACATGCACTTTTATTTGATCTGCATTGTCTTCATTAAATATGCCAAATCACGCTGTAACAAAATCGTTACAGCATGTCGTTACAGCATTGCACTACACACAAAATTCTGGACTGAAGTTTCAAATTCCCAGACATGTTTGCAAGTTATAATGTTGTATTAATATTGGCATGCAGTTGTGTGTGCATCCTCATACAACTGTAAGTGAGATTGGGCCTGCTTACCTAGCAGTTTGGTGTATACAATGTCAGACGTATCAGATTATAGTGTACAATATACCAACTAAATCATCCTTATATGTCTGGATTGGACACTATTCTCAGTTTATAGCTAGTTACCAATACATTTCAATGTTACAGTATGTGACTTTCAAATTGACAAAATTTAGTTTAATATTTGCTTTTATTGTTGCAACTTGTGTTTTGAAAACAAGCTTTACTGTTTAAATTGATCACTTTCCATTTCTATCCACTTTCTATAATTTCTATAAGTGCATAAATAAGCTGGCAGCAAATTTCCAACTTCACTATACCGTAGTAGAGCAGACGACCCATGTTGGTTACATGTGCATATCATGAATATTAATGAGTGGGCTCTCGTACTTTATACCTTTCACTCATATTACTGGGTAGGGCTTAATGTCAAAATAAAATATCAATATCAAATTATGACCATAGTTACATTTTGGACTCATTAAAATGTACCATAAAAAACGTTTTCACTTTCTGGTTAGCTCAGACCAGCATGCTATGATGGTTGAGCTATTGTGATCATGCTGTCTATCTATCAATCTGTTCACACATCTTCTCAACAGTCGTAGATGGATTTTAGAGGAGAATAGCAGTTTATCTGTTAAACCGATATTCCAAAGAATTTGATTTACGGAAAGTTTTTACGTACCGAAATGTCCGATATACAGAAATGTCCGATATGGGTTGACACAATCACTAATTCCGGAAATTTATATATCATTCATGCAACCTTGTCAGGCGTTGAATTCCTACTACAGAATTGTGTGTCCATACAAAAAAAAAGAATTATATGCATTTACTATGTTCATTCCTTATACTATGCGCTCTTCTACTGCATCTAAACTCTCTGTGGTAAACAACACCATCCATAAACAGCGTCACATCCGGAGCGCCTTCCATACAGTGATCATTCTAAAAAGAATTACATGCATTAGGCATAGCTTCCATTAGGCATAGTGTTTATTTAGTAGTGCGTTATATCGGTATTCAGGAATTTGTAGTCAAATGGTCATCTAGGGGTCACTTCAGGTCATTCATTGATACAAAATGCTTCTTTGTGACCGAAACAAATGGATGTTAATGATTGTTGGACATAATATTTGTTGGATGGTGCTAATTCCTATGGGTTGTTCAGGAATTTTAGATCATTGTTTGCTATTTCCACATAAGCAAATGGATCTTAATGAATGTCATAATTAATGTTGGATAGTTCTACTTTTGGGTGTTTAGGAATTTACAGCGCTTTAATACTTACCTTGTTGATACATCTATTTAGCATATTCCAATCTACTAGCAGAAAAGTGATTTCTAGAGTATCTGGCACCTGGGGCTCCCGTTCCATCGTCACACCCTTCACGAATTTGTTGACCTGGAATGGTATCGTTTTGCGTGATACTATAGCTATGCGAAGCACCACCATTGGTTGGCATATATTGCAAGAAAATTTTGGCTAAAAATATCTGCTAGATTGCCAGAAATGACCTTGCAAGTTGCATCTAAACATCCTTTATTTTGAGATCTCATGTCTTAGAATTGGTGAAAGTATAAATAGCTGTGTGGAGGTGACAAAAGCACAATTAATTCTGGTAGAAATTCAAACAAATTTGAGGTTACTTTCCTCATATTTTCCCAGCACGATGGCACCCTCAGCAGGGTGGTACCCCCCCCCCCTTAATACATCCCTGACATTCACCCATGGTGTTACATCAGTGATGCAATACCGCCACATTTTATTCCTTCCGCATTGCCTATTGCAACTCGTAAGAAAAGCTCTCACAAAATAATTATTTCTGAATGCTTGAATACTTTGTGTGTACTGAATGCCTGAATAGTCAGGTGTGTTGAATGCTTCAATATGCAGTTATGTGTGTACTGAATGCCTGTATGCAGTTTTATGTGTTTGTGTTCATTGCCAATGGTTCAGTTATACACTTATATTCTGGGGTACAAAAATGTACAAGTGTGCTGAAGTCAAATCTTGCTCATATTTTCAACAAGTATTAAAGTGCATATCAAGTGCCCATTTATAGCAAGTAAAACAGTGTAAAATTTTGTGGTGTTTTATCCCAACAGCCAAACATGAAAATGCCAAGCCTCTATCCCCATATTGTTGGTACTGTCCCCACTGCCTCCCCCCTCCCATTGCTTTATCCCTTCCACCTTAACCCATACTAGACAACAATGGACCCCTATGATTTGATGAGGTCTCAGTTCTCCACTTTTAAGGCAACCATTGTATCAGCTGAGGACAACATATATATTTCTTCCAGAAAAAGCAAAAACTAGGATTCACGAGGTCAGCTTAAGTGCACACAAGCAAAGACTTTTTGAACATGTTTAAAGTTCACATTTTATCAAGTGTGGACCCCTGCCGTTGTTACTGCCTAATGTTGACACATGATACATCTTTATGAAATACAATAAAGTGATTTTCCTAATCTTTGTTTATTCATTAAATCCTTTAATTGGTTACAAAGGTTTTATTTGAATAGTTACAGTAAATACTAAGGTTTGACATGTACATAGGGAGTAAGGGTGCAGTAATCCTGTCATGTTGACACAATGAAGCCAATTAGCCTAAAGTGGGTTTTAGTTTGGTTCGTATCAAACTTCAATTAAGAAGTGGATTCTGCACATTATCGCAAAATTTGATGCTTGCATTGGAATGACCTTAGTAGGATATATACAATACCATTAAGAGTTAGTGTTGAAAGAGTGGAAACCAAGGCAACACTAGCAGTTATAGGTAAGATTTTTCAGTATGTATTATTCGTAAAATATTGAGGATTGTCTACCTTTATGTTTCCTTCAGTGATATTAAAGGTTATATATGTTATTGAGAGGCATACAAATGTGTTAGATCTATACATGATCATTGTATGTAGCGGACTAGCCTGGACAAACCCTCTGGGAGGGTTGACCCATTTTATTATGGGTACTGAGTAATTTCACAAAGTGGTTTGGAGGTGTGGGGAGGGGGCAGGAACATATTCCTTCATAACAAGTGTAGTAGACCATATTGGGATCGGTAACTGTTTGTTGCACCCTCTGGCTTCCGGCTTCCTACAAGAAAAGGTAAGGTATTAAGGTAATAAATTTAGTTGTATCAGGGTGTTGTAGTGAAGAAATATATATTCCATTAAAGAAATAAAACAATAACAACTTGGTTGAAGCTGTCTTCTGAGTTCTTCTTCACAACCTCTTCCTCACTCCGTGTTCAAGAAGATCAAAGATCATTTAGGGGATCAATTGGTGATCGGTCCTTGGTGAGCGAGAGGCATCTAAGAATCTGTTATATTCTGATTTCATATATTAATCCTGGTTTGGTTGAAGCTGTCTTCTGAGTTCTACTGCACAACCTATTCCTCCCTCCGTGTTCAAGAAGGTCACAGATCATTTAGGGATCAATTGGTGATCGGTCCTTGGTGAGTGTGAGGCATCTAAGAATCTGTTATATTCTGATTTCAAATATTTATCCTGGTTTGGTTGAAGCTGTCTTCTTCTTCACAGCCTCTTCCTCACTCTATGCTTGTCAATTGTAAAAGCCAAAATCTTTGTTCAAACTGCTGTCCATTTCATGACATAATGGTTTGCTTAAAAACTGGAAATCCGAGACCTCATCAGACCAAATGGACCAGTGGGGTGCCTGAGGTAGTTTTACTGGGCGTAATTGAACCCTAGGGAGTGTATAACTGGGCAACAAGTGGATAATAAACTACACTGTAGGCTATAAGCTTAATATTATAGCATTGAACATTACTGGACAAAGAAAGTAGGTATCAATCATGCGATCAAGCTCACAGATGCTATTATCTAGTGTTCTTTCAGTAATACCACGGCATGTCATATGTGACGCCATTTGAGAAAATTGAATGCAATTGGAAACTAACAAGATTTTTAAACTATTTTGTGGTATACAATTTTCATATGTGTTTGAACTGTATTTCATGTTACAGTGATTCTCTGATCAGCTTCTACACTGTTTCTCTCTCGCACAAGGAAGTTGGATAAATAATAACCTAACTATAGCACACATTAACTTCAATTGCACACATTAATAAACATGTGGGTCAAAGGTAAATTGCTATTGACATGGGAGAGACAACACTAACTGTTATTATCTGTTTATCTCCAGGCTCTTTCCTGTAAAGATGAGTTTATTCTTCTGATCATTGCATTATTTGAAGAGTGCCTTAATTGTTGTGTTTACGACCAACAGAAGTTAAGTAAGTACATTGAAATTTTAAGTGCTAGTTTACATTGCTTCTAGTGTTGCTATGGTAATTTTGAAGAAACCTAAACCTATTCTGGGCCAAAAATCAATCCTCACCAGTAAAAAAATGATTTTGGCTTGGTTCTATAGTCAGATAATTTAAAAACCGGAAACCACAATTATAAGTGCACATAATACTTTTTGCTGGATGAAGCAAACAAATTTATAGTATCATAATAGCATCAGACCTCAAGGTGACATTGAAAGGTCAAACACAGGATAGCTGTCTAGCTGACTTGTAATATAACTATAATAAAATGAGTATACTGTATAACAACACAACTGAGATATATGAAAAGTCGAATGAAACAAGAAATGCATTTAGTGTGACTGCTTTAGACTTCAAGAAACTATAATTTGATACCTGAGTATTTACAATTAATATCCCAACAAGAAAAATGCTTTTGCAGTTTTGGGGACTCCATAATAAACCTGCCAGGCATGTTCAGGATTTACGTCAAACATTTAATAATCAAGTTCTGAAATATTGATTAATAGAGCGCTGGTTGAATCAAGATTGAGTATGATGTTGATGAAACTTTGTTTAGAAAGTTTTTGGAGTTACAGAAGATAAGATTCAGCGATAAAAGAACGTTTTACATAAATCCACTGTGGTAGATATGTTGAAATCAATAAAATCAATTTAGAACCAAAAAAGAACCATGGTGAGTCTGCTCATTAGTGGTATATAAAGGAAAAAGCAAAGATGGCCCATATGTTTTTTTTGTTGAAAAATTTAGGAAACAAATTATTTAAAGTCTATTATTAAAGCAATACTAGCTGTACCATATTAAATTAAAAGTGAACATGTGAATATGGTGTTGAATTTAAAAACTGCCCAGGACACATCACATTGCTTCACATTTTCAGTTGCCTGTTTTCAATATTTGGATGGTTACTATATAGTTAGTGTGTTTGTTTCTTAAATGCCAGGGTTGAGTTTTTTTTGTAAAATTTGTAAAATAATTAATGACATTTATATAGTGCCATAATTCCAGAAAAGTACCAGAAATCAAAAGAAACTACTCAAGGCACTTTACAAAATAAAATCCATTAACGATCACCTGAAAAATGGGTCTTTAGACAATGTTTAGAAGTTGTTACTTGATGAGCAATTTCGAAAGATGATCAGGTAACTGGTTCCACAGACTTGGGGCAGACTAGGAAAGGCTTCTGAAATTGTAGACTTTTATGCGGGTTTCATTATAGCATGAAAGGTGAAGAGAAGAAATTTATTCCTCTAGGCACTGGGAATCCAATGCAGATCCCTTAAAAGTGGCATCATTTGAAATCCTTTTGTTTTCCCTTGCACAATACACAATGTTTCCATATCAATTTTCATATCTGCTTTAGATGTTATTCTTTTGAAAACTATTTAATACATGATATTGTTATATTGATATATGTATATATGCTAGATAATTTTTGAGTGGTCCACTTGGGCTTAATATTTAGTAACAGAAGGAAAAAAATACATAATTTAGTATAATTTGCAGTGGATACACATTTCAACCTATTAGAATTATAGCAGTTTCCATTAATGGCACAATGGTATGCCCTTTACTTTCCAAGGATACTCTCTTTTAAAATGATGTTATCCATTTTTTTTCTTTTTTCAGATTCTCCATCAGACAAGATCCCAAGTTTGCAAAAGATTTTCATCACCAAAAAATGCAGACGATCAAGTTCTTTATCCTCTGAGGAGTGTGTTTCAAGCCCATTATCCCCTGTCAGAACCTTCAAAGAAATAATGGAGATGAAACCTCACAAGGACTATAAGAAGACTTCAAGAAGCAAGTCTTTGCCAATGAACAAAACCTTGATCGACAGTTCTGACTCCGATAATGAGCACAGGAAACAAAGATCTAGGAGGAGATCTCGACCAGATGTATCAGAGTTTCATAAGTCGGAGCGGTTTTCATTCAGCAGTGCTTTCCCAGTGTACCTCTTTCAGTGTGCCAATCAAATTGTCCAAAGGCGTGTCCACACCAGTGGTGTGCGTGTCTCATGCCAAAGTACTTCAGTTGTTGATCTAAGTATTACTCTACTTTCTCTCTTAGAAGGACTCTGTACTAGCGAGGTGATGCATCTCGCTTCCAGAAACGCTCTTGGCCAATTTCTTGCCCCTTATATGACCAAGTTTGTCTCAGATATACAGCAAATTGGTCTCACGAATGATGAAACTATGCAAACAGACTTATTTGCGGGCAATCTTAACTCCCTTCAGCGAATGGTTTTAAGGTTGCTTCTCAAGCTATGTCTTTCCAATGGCATTAATCACCAGAGGGTGTCTATGTTAGCTAAAGCAGGCACCATCAGTTCCTTACTTGCCTTAGCCATCAATATCAACAAGAAGCTGGTCGTTTTTGCTCCTCTTGAGAAGCGACCAATACAAGTTATCATGCCCCAACTGTCCAGGAAGTCTGGAGTTAATGGACTTATGGATGTGTTTGAAGAGGAGGAGGAGGAGGAGGAGGAGGGAAATGACAGCCAAGTTTCTTCTTCCGAAATTCTCAAGTTGAAGTTTGCTGATAGAGATTTGACCTTAGTAACAGAAATTCTGGAGGGAATTCTAATGATATTGTCAACAATTCTTTTTCGTTGTCAGGATGATCAAACTGTGATAACGCAAGCTGTGGCAATGCTTTGGGAATTTGAAAAATCAGAGGGTTTTACCACTTTACAGGAGACCATATTGCAGCTGGACACATTGCTCTACCATGAAACATCTAATGGTGAAACCAAAGAGAATGCTAAAGAATGCATTAGTGATTTAACATGCGGCCTGAGGAAGCTTATCCTTGCTGCCAAACGTGCCAAATTAGAATATTTGCATAAATTTCATTGTCTGAAGAGAAGCCACCAGCACTGTGATTATACAGCATATATGCATCACCACCATAATCTCTTGGGGATACCTTATACCACCGTGAAACAAATGGTAGGAGGTACAGGTAGTAGCTCCATTCCCAGCAGCCCAACTGAGACTTCTGTTTCCCTTAGGAAGTGTTGTTTGGTACGAGCAGTAGACCTATGCCTGCATTTACTAGAGAAAGCCCAGTCCTCGTGGACTATTGTGAAAGTATTATCAATCCTTGACCAATCAGGAATCTGTTGCTGTATGCCTGAAGAGGCATTAATTCATCCTGTTTTGAAATGCCTCCCAAATTGGTCCAACTCACTCTCATCATATGCTTTAAAGATCATTGCCAAGCTGTTATTGGAGCAATTAGGGGGTGGCAATCTTGATAAAGGAAACATGGTGGACCTCTGTGATGAATGCAAGAGCAAAAGAATTGCAAAACTTAGGGCATTGAAAGGGTATTCAAAAGACGACAGAAATGCTGACAATGGCAATCACCTCCCTTTATGGGGGGCTGTGATGGAATACCGGGATTTACTGATTGGCAAGAATGCTTCATTAAGCACCCTTATTGCCAAGCATCTTGTCTTCCTGGTCCGACATGGTAACAGACATTTAAAGCAAGCCTTGTACAATAAAGTCTATATTCCAGTTTTTGAACATGTTAATTCTCAGGTTGATGATCTATTTGACGCTGATCCCGTCGATCAGGTCCCAGAGTCGGCCCTTCAGCACTGTTACTATGCTTTACCGATGCTTCTGAAATTCAACTCTGCCGAGGACCTGTTTCTGCTTCAGTTGGGCCTACCATATGCGATCCACTTGATAAAGATTGAAGCGACAAGAGCTCATATCTTGAAGATTTTTGAAGTTATGGTGGGTGTATCACAGAAACAGCTAGAGAAGAGAGCGAAAACCAGAAAAAGAGCACAAACGTATGATAGCGGTTTAAGCGCAGGAACAAACATCACAAGTGATCGTTGTTCCTCTTCTGATGAGGTCCCACCCAACGTTACAAACCATGGAATGACCCAGTTATTCTTTGATGTTATTGACAAATTGTCTCCTTGGCAGAGGATCAGTAGCAGTGAGAGTTCATCAGAATTTGCTCCTACGAGATCTCGAAATACTTCTCTTAGTGAAGAAGATGAGAAGCTCAGGTCTTATGTATGGGTTTCAAGTCCAAAGGACCAATATGTGTCACAAAGCATAAAGTCAGCATTTTCTTTGATGCAAACGGATGAACCGATTTCGCCAACGTCAATCCTGGATGACTCTGCCAGTTACGGTAGTCCTTTGGACGTTGTTACGTTCACCAGTGAGCAGTTGGATGAGTGTAGTAATCAGTGGATTGATAATTCTCAAATGTCTCTCTGTGCATCAGTATGGAAGACTTGTAGTAACATTGTATCGGTGAACCCCGTATTTGCTGAGACTTTCAAACAGAGGCTGGAAACAATAAAGGTAGTTTCATTCTTTACCTCATGTGTGAGGACATTTGTTAATGACTCCTTGAAGTTTGTCAAGAGATTATCAACAGAAGGTATGAATGAATCAAGGAAGGAAGATGGAGAACAAGAATTAGAACAGTTCATGGTAGCTTTGGGCCTGGTTGAAGCTGTCACGAGAGTCCTTTTAAACCTCAAGGATGACAATCTGTATAAAAAGGTAGGCAACTAAGCATCTGTATAGTATATAAAGTGTTGTTGTACTCAAACATTAGGGCCAGAATTGGTCACTTTTTAATTGCAAAGAATATTATATTCTAAAATTAATGACAGTCAACTGTATAATAGTTGTATGAAGAAAAAAAAATGTTTGCCATGGCAACTTCAGTGTTTTCAGTTGCCTTCAGTTGGGTAACAATGAAAATGTCTATTACTGATAGCTATATTTATAAAATTACGATGGTATGTTTGCCATTTAAGCAAACTAGGTCTCTGACTAATGCTTTTGATCATCACACTGTGTCGTTAGCTTATCTCCAAACCACTTAAGATTTGGCTTATCAAAACAAATGTTTTTTGTTTTTACGAATGTGTATTTATAAAACAATGTTATTTGTAAGTTTGCAATGTCACTCTGATTGCCCAAGCTTGTACATGACTACTTGTTGAAATTGCCAAATAAAAAATATAAAAATTAAACAGTTTCCATGTCACCAACTATATGTTTTGTATGTTCATTATACACATAATCCCCAATGTCATTATTTGCTTTGATTTTATTTAAGTAACATGAAATACAAAGAAAGCCAGCCACCTGTGAATTGTCCAAAAGTGATTTGCAAAAAATGTTTGTAAATTCTCTTTACATTTCTTAAATACTATAACTCTGCATTTGTGGGTGAACATGAGTTTCATCACAAATCACTATACCCCCAACAGGTTACAGATTTTAAGTTTAACAAATTGGTTATATTATCATGTTTTAGAAGTATATTATTTTCTTTTATCAATGTACAAATATCAGTGCAGAAATTAAATATTTGTAAAATACTACCTTATTAAGAATACTACCTTAATCTTCATTAGATAGCATGAAGTGTTCATGTTTGATTGGGAATTATAGCCACTTCTCCCGACCCCTTGTCTCTCCCAGTTCTGCCTCACTCGATGATGGGAGGGGTGGGGGGATCAAGATCTGCTTTGAAAATCTAGGTACAGTATATCATTGCTAATTATCGTAATTATCAGAAAGTAAGTCTTAATATCATCATTGTCATTTATTCATGTTTTCAATCAGGTTCTATGCCTTTTGAAAGAACATTTGGGCAAGCCAAACATTCTTGCTGATTCTGAGGTGGCCAAAGGTGTGGTCGCAGCTTTTATGAGGGTAGCTCTCAACAAGGGGTGTGAGGAGGATGTCGCTGTTAGGAACCAGCGTTTACTCTGGCAGGTAAGATGTAGAAAGTTGAACGATTTGTATCGCTTCCTGTGAAAAATTGTGGATACTATTCTATTGCGTTACTTGGTGTGGCAGGATACAAACCACTTTTATTAATCTTTTTCTCAATTTTTTTTTATATTTATTTGAAATATTTTAAATCAAATTTCTTAAATTTGTAATTAATTGAAAGAGGCACAGTTTGGTGTACACTTCTACTAATTAGTTATATATATAATGCTAATATATTTTGATCTCTATGTACCTTGATCTCTATGTACCTTGATCTTTATGTACCTTGATCTCTTTGAACCTTGATCTATATGTACCTTGATCTATATGTACCTTGATCTATATGTACCATGATCTCTATGAACCATGATATCTATGAACCATGATCTCTACGTACCTTGATCTCTACGTACCTTGATATCTACGTACCTTGATATCTACGTACCTTGATATCTACGTACCTTGATCTCTACGTACCTTGATCTCTACGTACCTTGATCTCTACGTACCTTGATCTCTACGTATCTTGATATCTATGTACCTTGATCTCTATGTACCTTAATCTCTATGTATCTTGATCTCTATGTACCTTGATCTCTATGTACAATGATCTCTACGTACCTTGATATCTACGTACCTTGATATCTATGTACCTTGATATCTACTAGGGCTGTGTCGGTTAACCGATTAAACGGTTAACCGACCGATCGACCGTGTACACGTTTTCAAGTTCGCGTTTCGTGTAACCGATACGCAGTATGTATCTCATCTCTATGTACCTTGATTTCTATGTACCTTGATATCTATGTACCTTGGTTTGAGTCCCCCCACTGGGACTCATCACTGGAAGTTTGTGGAACAGTCTAAACATGTTAATTTGTCAAAACTATAACAGATCAAAGAACCGCTTCCTAGTTGAGTGCTATTGTCGGGCCGCATTGGCCCGGACGCCCGCAGCCCAGC
>JAODAF010043879.1:0-11692 GCA_027574765.1 Molpadia intermedia
AATCCTACATGGTAGGGATAGGTCTGACTTTGAAGGGAACGGAATATGGGTGCATATTGTAGTTTCTACATATCTGTGTCAAACCATCCAAAAGGAGCGAAATATTATATTTATGCTGTACAATGAACACGGTGCGACCAGCCATGGGCATACGAAGAGGAACTGTGGGCTGCACATTGAGGGAAATTCGAGCACACAAATAGCTTATAGGGACAAAACATAAATTCGTAACAATGGACAAAGTTTTGCCCGTATATCTATGAGACCTACATTTAAACTGCAGACGATACGAATGTAGACGTGAGGGAATTCCTAATAGAAAATGGATATCTTAACTTCTTGTTACATATGGCTCCGTTATACCCATTGTAGCTTGTAACAACTTGTAGTGTATACAAAGTAAGCCAAGAATGTGGTCAATGTAGTATCTTCTGATCACGACATGGGTCTAGTCAGTATAACGTAGCATATCATGCATATACTACATACCACTAGGCTTACAGTAAAACTTGTAATGTGGTTGTCTAGTCTGTATATGTTTATGTATCTGCGCTTGTTACGTAAAATTCCAAACGGGTATTATTTTATACAGGTGCAACCTGTGGCCAATTTAAACAAGCCTTTGTGTGTCCTCGACTTGGTCGCATAAATGTGATGAAGAAGAGCTTTATTGTTATAATGATCGTAATAAACATATGAATGATAATATTAATGTGAATGACTGTGGTTGTTGTTTGATCAAAAGGCAAATAAAAACTCAAAAGTTTTCTTCACGTTTTTGAGTCAACACCTATTACCGATTATTACCGTCTTATTTCTAGACACGAACACTAAACAGTACCATACATTGACATTTTACTAGATGTGAAATGAGCTACGATACGGTATACTTCACTATCGGTAGAGATAATACGCACCTGTTATTGAATTACCGTTACTTCTGATAGTTCAACTACAATGCACTAACTCAACTTATTAATATTTAATACACCTGACAGTCAAAGTGTCTAATATATCTAAATCAACTTACTTATACTAAATCTTTTTTGGGCTTTTCCCCACCGGGCCCTTAGAATTTAACAGCAGAAGGTGGAGGCCCGTGGCGGTGTCAAGGCCCATGATCCACTGTTCCTATTTCTATGTGTAACGAAAATGTACGGTGGTGTTTATGTTGCATAAAGTATTATATTCGATATACAATATTCTGATTAGATACTAAACAGACATTATTTAAATATTTATATGTGTATAAGTTATTTACTGTGACATCATCCTACAAAATAGTTTAAATTTCAGATACGAATCCCTGGCAAGGTAGAACGAATTAATTAATGAAAATCGAAACTAAAGGCACAATCAAAATTTTGCAATCATTATTTCTGAATAGTTTTTAACAGTAATACACTTTCAGAATAATTTACTGTCGTATTACAAACGTTAAAGGCTTAGCTTCGTAGTTTCGTAGAATCACTGACATTTATGTATGTGCTTTGGGAGATAGTGGATTCATGGGAACACTGATTTAAGTTCATTGCCTCTAACCTAAGACATTTATTCACGAAACTGCACAAAGTTCAATTCTGTTACACGGAGAAATAAAGCAGCGTGCTTCTTCATAGCGCTACCTCAATTTCTTTAAAGAACGTGTAATTTAACATCAATCCTTGTTTTACGAATTATAACGATCAAAATGACAATCAAGTGTCAAACACTGTTTTAATACTCATTTCATGGTTGTAAATTTGTTCAATTTACACAAAAACCTGTTGTTTGCCAATTATAATTATATGTATAATATGATGTGAGGTACCTTCATGGCATAACACATTATGACGTCACGGGATTTAAACAATTGCTTCCCCTTTATATTTTGAACAATTTGGTTGAGTGTTAAATGATATTTAAGTGAATGGTTAGTAATGGTTGCATTATTTCACGAACAATTTTGTAACGCAATTCGCAGCCAAACGTGTGTTTTTTCCATACACTTAAAACAATGAGAATAGGTGACAAGGACATTAACAGCAATTCGAATCACGATGTCCTACCAATGTCACTTTCATCTATAAAGTAGGAACTTAATCTAACATTTACTCCTTTTTTACTTTTTATTACTTTTAAAAATGTCCATCTTTCAGAATTTGAGTTCCCTTACACCTTTTACATAATACTCATATCTTTCGTATGCCTTTGGTGTATCACAAACTTGCCAGTTTACACATGGTTAGGTATGCTATGTTAGAATTATCCTATATATATATATATATATTGACATATATACACCAATCGTAAATTTATCAATTTTGAATTTATTAGTTTGCAATGACCAACAATAATAGCTTTTACAAATTTTACGATTTCATAAATAAAGAAGAAATACATAAACAAAAATATACAAATATAAATAGTTAGTAAGCACCATTTGAATCGCCAAAGGAAACTGCCAAATAAAAATATCGAGTTAAGACTGTGTGAGGCAGGCTAATGGTCAGTTATTGATAAACAATGTCTATTACAGATGGGATACGAATATATTATTAACTTAACTATGATTTGGGATGTCGCAATCGAAGTGACAGTTACTTTACATTCTTTCATTATATTACCGTTGTTGAATTGCAGGGCTATCGACTTATTGTAGCAAATCAAGGGCAGCTGTACTCCATTGATATATGTTTGCCGGGAAACATATCACTTTAGACCTTTTTCTAGCTTTCACGTGTACATATTTTGTGTAATTATCTCTGTATTTTTTGTATAAAGCTAAAGGATAATATCGTACATAGTATTTTTTATATACAATGGCCATACATACCCAATATTGGCAGGAAGTTTTGGTAATCTTAATATATGTTCCCCATATAGCGAGACAATGAAACACATTTTCAAGGTGCGCCCGGCTGGCATACCCTGTGTCCCGGCGTCCTTCGTCACTCCAGTAAAATGCTGCATACCACTATTCTCTTCCCTCCCCAAAGAAGAACTGTAGAACTCATCCGGCATCAGGGTATGAAGTAGAGAATGTGATAGTGTCCCGATTGTTTAGTCCTAGGGGCCAATAACCAACCGCGACAGAAATCTCATTCGTTTACGTTTGGGAATGATTGCTAACCGCGACAGATTTCCTATTTTGTGTTTTGCATTTGAAGGTGGTTCTAAACATGCACAAATATAGACTTGTTAGAATAGCATACACGTTGAGTTTAATATATCGGTATGCAGTTCGACCACTACTATCAGCACTGGCCCCAAAAATAAATAAGCAAAAAAGCTAGTCAATGAAAAAAAATCGGATAGTATATATAACTTTCAGGATGTTTCCCGCGCCACCCTGCCCATGCCTAGTTCACTAAGTACAAGACCTATATTGAATGTTTACTATTCAATTATTTTGTAAGCCCCCGCGCTGCCAATGTTTGAATGTATAGTTACGTCATAACACGTCACTGGGGACTAATTGAGAAACATCATCCACGTAAAGCTTACGCAACTAAACATGTCTGTTAACATTATATAAACTTTAGAGGCACATAATATTTTATACATAATGTTGATAAGAATTACAAAATACAATATTTAAAGGGGAAATTAACCGTTAAAGACGTCACTATACATATGGTAAAAGAGAAGAAATCAATATACAAGACCTACCAATCAGAATTAAAACATATCTTTCTAATCTCAATACCATCTAAAATGACACTTATATGCTTATTGTAGTTGCCATGTGTCATTAAAATGACTTGTGACAAGTCTATGATGATGTCATAGGGTCAGTGTTGTTTTTGTATAATATATTATATATTACATTGTATTTTCATTAGATACAATGACTATTGAACCATAATATGTAGAAAACTATTTTACTGCAACAAATAATGACTAAACTATAAAGTAATTCATAAAGATATTCGCTACTGATGAATGTTGTTTTTGTATAATATATTATATATTACATTGTATTTGCAATTAGATACAATGATTATTGAATCATAATATGTATTATTAAAAATATTTTACTACAGCAAAAAATGACTAAACTAAATAAATAATACATTAAGATATTCGCTACTGTTGACCATATGACGTCATTATATGCTTATCGCATTTATAGAAACCTGACAAGTCACCTAAGCTTATGAAGTGATCATCATATTAGATGTTCATATTACACGGGGTAACGTATCTTTTCGTTTTCTTCTTCTAATATCGTAAGATCTTGGATTTGTGGCTCCTTTAATACTTGTTTAAGATGAACTCATCAGCGATCACTTTGTTAAGCCAATTATCTTGGTAATGATAGATTAGGCTTAATGGAAGGTGATGTATGTATTGAGATAAATTGTAATATAGACAGGCATGATGTATCGTCATTATGAAATCGGGTGCAAACTTGAGTGGATACAACGATATATATAATCGCATAGTACAATACAGTATGGTCATTATTTTACTAGAAACTATTTATGTCTTGTGCGGAGGATGGTGATGGAGGCGCCCTAACATTCTTACAGTGCAACAAATTAATGTTGTGTATTTTTTATGTGATGTTTAGAAAAACACATGCGACGTGTGTAAGTGATAGATTATGATACCTTCGCCACCACACCTCGCTCAACGCAACTATCATTCAGGCCTTATATTACCGTAACCTGGCGTGAACCATCCTGCGACAGTAATTCAGATTTCTACATCAATGATTGTCTGATCATGTTTATGTTGATTGAAATTTTTTAGATACCAAATCTGCTCATAGTTGAATTTTTTTCAATCACGAAACTTGAATTGCATGTCTTAATTATTTTTGAAGCATGATTTGTGGGATATTTTAATGCATCCGTCAAGTTCCCTACATCCTGTCAGATATTTACACAGCTGGCGTTCCATAGCATGAACATAATGCTTCCGGTCACGTGTTATTTCATGAATAATACATTGTCGATCGGTTCGAAATAGGTTTATTAGATTATTTTGTATATTTGATTATATCAAACCACATGTACTCACCTATACATAACAGTCCAAAGACTTTACATCCGAACACAACACAGTTTTGCGATTACGGAGCGAACGAACTATAACAAAACTTTCTAAAATTTTTGAAAGTGCAACAACTAATATACAGTGACATCAAGAAGGGCCTACTCAGATAACGATTTTCATCCGAAGGAGACCACATGTACTGTTATTATGAGATCATCTGACGGTAATACTAGAGTCTCTGTGTTTAGGGGTCACCAGAACATTAATCACATGGACAAGTTTGAAACATTTCTTTTCAATCATCTGGAGCAAGCCAAACTATTCACTGCTACAGTGAACGGGTGAACTCAAACTTTTCTAACTATACACATACTAAGAACATTCTCCAACAAAGTGCGCATTTTTACCGTACGTCACTGTAAAATATAAATAACTGCGTTCATATATTACCTTGCAGATATTAAAAATATCTAAGATATGTTGGACAGTAGTAAAAATATGATAAAAACATTGAGTAAAATTAAATTCGACCCCTCCTCTCTAAAGAGCATTAACCAATTTCCTAACTTTGCGTCCATCCATGTCCATTTGATACCGGTATACCGCGCAGTAACGTTTGTGCATTTCCTTTCGTTGATTCCATTATTATGTAGTTGTGCAATTTTTAGTTGAGTCTGATGAAAGTGATCAACACTTTTTGGCTCAACAATATTTTAATCGAATTGTAGTCGTGTTCACCGAGTATCCGAGTGATGTGTGACGTGCCGTAGTGCATGACGAGAATGCCAATTAATTAAAAACACGTTCTAATTTCGAAAGAAATTTGAAATCATTTTAGTTTTATCATTTCAACTTTACAAGTTTATACATTGCAAGTCATTAAAATATAACATTTGTAATTATTTTTACTCATATTTATTTTTAAGCCACCTACTGCACGTTTCATCAAGTGTACGTTAGGCTAGAAGATAGTATGCGTTTAAAGCAAATGCATATAAATGAAATTAAATGCGTACCTGCGTACTTAAGTGGAATGCTTAATAAAACAAACTTATTCAGTCATGGTTAGTTTAACAGACATGCTCTATTAGAGTCAATGACCATGCAGGTTTTGGATGATTAATGTCATGTCCTTGATTAACATATGAAAATTTAATGTGCATTTGTATCACCATTGACATATCTTGTAGAAGAGTAACTAATCATTTATTACACCATAAATTATACTACTTGATGAAGGATCTTAATTTCAACCAGGCCCGTAACCATGAATTGGCCAAGGGTGGGGCGAAGCTAAAACAAAAAGCTATAAAATCGTGATTATTGTTTAGTATTTATAGGTGCAATGCTACAAAATACGTTTTTCTGTTGTTTTGTAACAGTGTGGATTTTATTGAATAATTTGACACCAAAAATACGGGTATTATTAGCAATATAAAAAAAGACAAATATGCTCAAGGAGGAGGAATTTGAAATTCATAGGGAAATGGGCAGGCCAGTCTAGTATCTACTAGTGCTTTCAGTATTATGCAGTTGTGCAAGTTTTACTCGAATATCTGATCACGATGGATGGAAGCGACACTACTTGTGCACTCAACATTTTAATGAAATTATAATCGCGTTCACGGGATATCAGTGTGATAAGTATGAGATGTATATACGAGAATGTCAATTCACTAAACAACACGTTCTAATTTCGATATAGATTTTTAAAATCCAATTTAGTTTCCCCTTCTCAATTTATAGTTTCTACATTGCAAGTCATTAATTATATAACATTTTAAAATTAAATTTACTTTTAATTTTTTAACGGTGCATGTTCGATCAATTGCACATACTTTAGA
Source organism: Molpadia intermedia (assembly GCA_027574765.1). NCBI lineage: Eukaryota > Metazoa > Echinodermata > Holothuroidea > Molpadida > Molpadiidae > Molpadia > Molpadia intermedia. The sequence goes on from JAODAF010043879.1 coordinate 6,828, forward strand.
CTAGAAAATCAACATTGAATTTCCTATGAGCTTAAACAAACGTATATCAGTCAAATTAAGTTTCTTGCTGCTTGCTGTATGCTTAAGGGGAACGTTTAATAAAACAAACTTATTTCAGTCATGGTTACTTTAACAGACATGCTCTAATAGATTCAATGACCATGCAAGTTTTGGATGATTACTAGTAGCCTTTTATTCGTATATGAACATGGCCGCGCTGAGATGTTTTGAATTTTGATGGGGTGGGTGGACCAGGTGTGTTCCAAGACCTCGCTATATCACTTACCACGATTCCATCAGTCTTGCCGGCATCATCTTACACCTTTCTGTGTTTTTTTAAATATAAAACTGAAGGAGATAGCATGCACGTATCCAATTGTTGACAAGTTAGGGCTATGTATATGGAAATCTCGTTTATTATTTATATTATTATATATGTCACAATTGATATATATTGCAGGACATCATAAATAGTATTACTTGATAGAGGATCTTAATTTCAACACTTCATAATCATCAGGGGATTTGGCAGGCCAGATTAGTATATACTGGGAATCGCTGGAATGTAATAAAGTGGTTGTAGCAGAGTTATATTATTACGTAATTGGCATTTGTGATGCGCGTATGTTTTGAGCTACGCGTGATGTATAGCCTGTTAATTGTTTTGCGCGTTGGCGCGCGCTGTACGTGGCATGAAATGTTTGGAACATATATAAAATGTTATTTATTGCTTTTCCCTTGATTTGAACGAACTTACACTTTTATGCAGTGCATTTTTATTCTGCTAAATGTTTAATTGAATAAGTAAATACTACATCCAAACACACAAAGGGTTATTGTATTTTATCAAACAACACATCAATTGCAACCTATGTTGACCTCAAATGACCTTCGACCTCTACTAAACTCAATAGAGTGTTTGTACTCAATATGGGCAACCGACACACCAACATGATATTAATCCAAGTTGGTGTTATTGAGGCGTCATATACACACACACACGCAGGAGGGATTTATATTTACATTGGTACAAATATACATATGAAATGGTAAGTTCTGAATGGATTAAGTTATTCTACGAGAATATCCACCTTTAGTTGTAGGGGTGGTATAAATATTCAATGTTGATTCCCACCCCATCCTAGATACTATTCGAAAATATATATATATTGGAACTTTTTTATTAGGAATTGACAGAAAGAAGCATTCATTTAAAAATATATTTTTAATGACGTAAATATTACTGCTTTATATTCCAGATTAAAACTAAAAAACTGACATGTACCTGAGTAACGATATGAAAAGACGAAACCATATTTAACTGCCTTGATTTATGTTATCAGCTGGTCACGCTAGCTTAGTATTTTATATATTATTTACGTGATTTTGTGTAACATGACAGAGCATAATCCAATTCCATCTTTCCTCACAATTGTCCAGTTTTGCCAAAAAGTGGTTACCTGTAAAACGACATCTATAATATTGTTTTAATTAAAATGTACGTGTGAAAAATCATCAGAGCAATTCACCCACGTTTGATGAGTTAGTTACGTAACACTTGCAAAATAATCTATTGGATCAATCATAAAATAAAAAGTTAAAGGAACCTCCGATACGAATATGAATATTTTCATCTATAATGACCAACAATAGTTTTATGTCTCATTATTTTCCTGTCACACACAAATTGATATATACTATATATACATTTCTAGAACATTCATTTCGAATGCAATATTTTATCGGAAATGTTTGCGGCATCAAACCAATTCATCCATTTAACCTTGCTTGACAAGCTCTATTTTTCTCTGTTTATTTTCATTAATATCACGTCAGTCAACATTGGACTTATTCATAATTTCTTGGCGCCTTGTGAGTAATGAAAATCACGCGTTAGGCAATAACTAGGTCACTTCATTAAACAAAGGTCACTCTTACCAGGGCTGAAATATGTTACTCAAATAGGCTTCAATGGCCGAAACCAATTAGTTTACAATTATCGTTTTTTTTTATTCTTATTTATAATGTGTTCTCGTCATTCCAGCAGTCGTCCGTCAGCCCAAAAATTAAATAGCAGTCCTGCATGGAATAGGCGTTTCAATATCTTCAATATCAGACCTTCAATTACTAGTTAAAAAACATTCTAAAAGAACATTCTGAGGTTATATTACATTTTCCATAATATAATATAATATATATAAAAGAAAATTGATTTATTTGAAGATTTTAGTCGATATATTAATGAGAAATTTTACCCAAGTAACGGGACCTTGCCTTTTTTTTTAATGCTGGGGAAAATTGAGAACGAGCCGGACTCAAACCTGCGTCTGTAGCATTACGTGCCACAGGCTCTACCGAATAAGTTATCGTAACTCATCCGGTGAAAGCCATTGCAGCATTTCATTGTGCTTGTCGATATAGTCATTATACAGTCATTCATTATATATATATATATATACAATAATAATAATATTATAAATACATATTTGAAACACATAAAATGGGTACGTCCGATTTTGAGACCGACCTAGACATGGGTGTTCGAGTAAACATAAGTGTTGTATTGGCTATGTACATGTTGCTTAACGAGCATTTTGCAAATTGATCAGTGATTTACGTACCGTTTATACATGTCGGTGCATGCATGATTAGCGTTTGTTATTATGCAATATCAGTCGACCAAAAAGCAATGCAGACGTTCGTCGAGACAGAGGCAGATATTTCAAACTATTGCTGGAATTCATCTTCCTAAGACGTACAACAATTTCCAAAGAAAGATTGACAAGCATTGGTCTTGCCGAGGTTAGATATTCCTGCACTGCATCGAAGATGCTACTTAAATATGACGCCTGGACATCGTTACATCGTTAGGAGTACTGACTTGTCTTCATCAGAGATGCTACTTAAATATGGCGCCTGGACGTAGTATTTTTTATCGTAATATTTCAGAAAACAAACATAATACAAGAAATTTAAAATGCACTTTTTAAAATGTATCATTGATATGGTTTATCGCAGGCTTCACCTTTATATTCACGGAGCGCGGTGTTGGGATTTAATATATTTAATTTTTATTTTATATTTAATTTGTCATATAGTAATGTGTTCATTTATGTGGTCATGGTTATTACGACTACATAATGGTAATCAAGTATTGTAAGCCTTTTATGGCATTTGTAAATGCCATAAAAGGATATTAAAACAAATTAGGAGCAATCAAACACTTAAACCAATTTTAGCAGGGTTATATAAGTGCATATTGTTGTAGCCAAATCAATAGCTAAAACATATGCCTTGGATATTTTCACACACCAAAATTGTAGTATTTTCGTTAATAAGTAATTTAATTGTTTTTCAGATGATTAATATTGTAACATGATTGTCTGTTAATGATTTTATTATATTATATAAAGTCATGCGCGTCAACGCCTTGATTTATACATAAATCATAAGTACCGATCGTAACAATAAGGTACATTCACTAAGCTGAAGCCTACAAATTATAAGTACTGTGTGCTAACTCTACGCGGAAAAAGCGACTCCAACATCTTGGATTTTTTGACTGCACAGATGGCGAATTATATATGAAGAATTCCTAAGCCTTGACAGGAGTACTGAGGCATATCAAAGAAACAAGAATTGCCATTTACGATAATTTGTCTTCTGTGAAAAAGGGTTGCTACCAGTTATATGTCGAAAACAACTTGGTCGAAATCGCTAGAAAATGGCGGGAAGGAATTAATTGTGCTTGTCTCAAATTGTTTTTTGTCAATGGGAGCTTTGAATCGTGACAATCGTTGGATACAAGTATACTGACCAATCTGACCTATATACAGCTAACTTATGTCGAGGATTGTTTATATTTCCCGTGTTACAGCTATAGAGGCCTATGGTTAGGATCAATTTTATAATGAACTTAAAGAAAACTATAAACGCTTGCAAGAGTAAAGAAAATAACAAAGGGGGAACATATCACAAACAATTAAGTACTGCGATAAATGTTCTAATCAAACGTGCATTTTACTATAGGTGGAACGATTGTAATGAACTTGAATGCAGGGTTCTAACATTTGATTCAAGTATACTTCCGTTATTTAATCAAATAACGGCACGTGTTGAAATGCACTCTATTAAGCTGTTTATCCACGGGTTATATGTACAGTGTACCGTATATCATACACAGATTTTTTTTATTTATGGGCAAACTGCTGCAGATACCATTTAAATGTATATAGCGCTAGAAGCAGCTGCCATCTGGGACCATATTTTATTATTGTCCGCTTCTTGCTCCTTCTTCCATAAAGACTCAAAATAAAAATAATAATATCCTATCATATTAGCCTTCCTCACTTCAGCGTATTTGGCAGCCACTCGCCTGATTCTTTCGAAATGTCGACAAAAGTCTAAACCCATTACGTTCGTTATATAGCCAGTCAGGCATGTTACTATGATGTTCATGATAAATTATCTGATAACTAGGACAACTTTCCGTAGCACAGCATATCACTGGATTATTATAACTTGATCTCAGTTCCACTTTTTTGCATATTACATAATTCTATTTTGAAGATCGATAAAAACACACTGACCATATACAACATCTGTCACACCTTTCTTCTCATACTTAGCTTGATCATTTATGGAAAGATAAACTATACATCAGCCTAAAAGACGTACAAAGTATATTTCTCTGTTGACCACAGGAGACGTCGCTTTTTTCAATAAAAAATTAGGTTTGTTGCCAAGGTCTCCCACTCCCTGGCTCCCACTTCATGGTGATACGTTGCATAATTTAAACATATTAGACATCACGTTAACCAATACTAGATAAAATTAGCCTACGCCTCATGTCCAGCACACATAAT
>JAODAF010043990.1:0-11691 GCA_027574765.1 Molpadia intermedia
CTTAAGGTGTTTCAGAATACCGCCACCATCCTTTCAATTAGCTCTCATTTTGATTTGGAGTGCGTTTTAGATTGTTTTAGGGGTAATTGAGCCCCCGAGTCAGAAAATGCTAGGCCCGGGGCTATCGCATGTTCCTTTCTGAAATTATGAACGAAAAACCATGGCATTTTGGACAAACTGAAGACCCTATGCAAGATAGCAACATGCTATGAAAAAACAATCCCGGATTTGAACTCAAACAAACTACCAATATAGAAGTGCTTTAATGGAGACGCGCATAACATCTATTCGAAATAACCCAGGGGTCAAATTTATCGCCAAATTAAGCTGAGTTATTAAGGTTCAAAGTTAGAAAAATGATTACGTAATCGATTTGTGGGATTTGTGATTCGAATAGGTCAGTAACAGTAGGTGATATGCAATTTAAGCTTCAGATTCGCGATATACGTGCCAGAAAGTACCGTACCAGAATAAGTGCCTTGAGGTAAAATTTAAAAAATAATTTTCCTCAACAAAAACCCTCAAGGGTGACACCCAGTATTTTTAAATCCGCCTAAATAAAAATGGGCATCATACTGCCATTTTGAGGAGGGTGGTACTTCGACACGCTGATTCCAAATAATCGGGTCTAGGGGGGTTAACACCATTTTAAAAGGATTATTTAAGGCGGCCGCTACCTTGGTTTAGAGTAATACTGGTCAATTATCACAGGCATGTACATAGTACATGGGTACATAATCCAGGAAAATTTCAGCCCCATAACATGTTCCTTCTTTACAGAATAAGTGTCCAAAGGTGACCAGGCGGTTTATTCTAATAGACGCCACACTTAAGAGAGTGTCGCTGTAACAGCCAAATAACCCCTATACCTAACCCTAACCCTAATTACAAAGAACACATAACCAAACTTTAGTAAAATAAGTAGTAGAATGACGTATTGAAATGTTTCTTCAACCACTTTCGAAATTGATGTAATATAATTACTAAACATGGCCACTTTCAACGAACACGTAACGATCAGTTTGAACAAAAAGTGAGGAGTGCTATGTGTAGTTCCAAGAAGCATATCTAAAAAATATTAATGTCACGCCAAGACGTGTGGACATCTAATAAATTTATAAATTCGTATAATCATCGTTATAAACAGTGTTGTATAATGCTGTACTTTTACAGGGGAAATAATAATTATTAGTTTAAAAATTCGTTGCCTGCAAATTACACAACAACGATATATATCACTATGATGAAATTAAATCTATATAATGCTATTTTTAATTTGATTGCAATTTGGAGGCAAGGCACAATATTCTTCATATTGCAATCATTAGTGAGTGGCGTAGGAAACGTGGTGACACGCGGTCATGTCCCCTCACTCTACAAAAATTGTCAAAAGAGTCAAAATATTTGAAAAGTTCTGTATCTGTGGTATAGTGAGGTATAACTCTTCATTATGCCCCCTCTCCAGCTTCGTACGCCACCGATTGTCCATCATAAAACGATACATGTTATGCATTCAATCTATGGAAGGATTTTTGTATTGCTGCCTTGTAAACCATAAGATTACACAATTACAATTTCGTTCTCAGTAATCAGGTCTCAGTAAGTTTTAAACCAATCAACATAGAGCTTGTAACGTGCCAGTCTTTCATTTGATCCCAGTTTTATAGATTGTTTGCCATATAAATATAAATAAATGCTTATTCGCTAATTTAGTATTAAGGGTGGTTACTGGATGGATAATTACCTTTATTATTGCATAATTACTTCCGGATAACTTATGATCTTCTTGCACACATCCTTTTTATTTTTAATGTCTTTTCTTACTATAGGTTAGATGACAAAGCGTTGTGACAATCAATCAATTTGGTATACCCCCACTCCCACCCCCTTCCCCACCACACTCTAATAACAAAACTGACTGATTCCCCTAGTTTATGGGGTATAGTGCAGAACTCGACCCCAGACTACAAGTACATGCACAATGAAAAAAACCTAACCACAAACTGTTTCTCTTCATACATTCTGTGATATTACCAAAAAACAAATCGGTCTAAATAGGCACACTATCAATCAAACCCACCTTGGTGTCCCCAGCTTCATGATATGATAGACGTGCGTAAGTCGATGAGATATCGACGTTATGCCAATGGTTCTATTCTGTGTAATGATTATATGACTTATATGAATAAATAACTGATACATTTACACCTACACCACTGGACACAGATATTTAGGAATCGCCGAAATTATTTTGTAAAATTTCTAAATGCATCTCTCCTATGTTATATTTTTTCTTTATGTATATAATATCTCTTGTTTTTTATGGCTCATATCACTCAGATTACATTTAATTAACTTCTACAAACCCCCATTACCTCATCCCCCTTCGTCTCCAACATTTTGCTTATTCATGCAGTTTCATTACTGTTTTGCTTTTTAAGCTCATTGCAACATAAATATTATAGACCACAACTGTAATTTGAGCAACATACATGGCCCCGTTTGCAATTTTGCGGCAAGAATTCCTCCTCCTTATCATCCACAAAACCTTTTTTGACCCCGTAACTTTAATACTCTTGCCTATATTTAGCACCGAAAAACTATTTTACTTTGAGATTGAAGTGAAGAGCAAGTCAATTATTTACCTATGTATTTTATTAGCCTATCCGATGTAGAAATTCGTGTTGAGTCGATTGGTGGCATTCGTTCTGCGAAGTCCTACTCATATCCTTGGATGTTTGGTGACGTTCTGTCAAGTCAGGATAAAGGAGTACGAATTGGCAGAACGGATGCCAACAATCCACTCAGCATGAATTTCTACATCAGGTAAAAAATTGTTAAAATTTGAAAAAACGAAAGAGTTACCCCTTTGCCGTTTTTTAAACTTATAGATGAATTTTATTAGCCTATCCGATTTAGAAATTTGTGCTGAGTCGATTGGTGACATCTGTTCTGTCAAGTCGTACGCCTTTATCCTGAAATGTTTGGTGCAAACCACTGGTGTAGATCTCGGTGGGCGCCGGATCCTTAAAAATACACCGCCCTATTTATTCTAAGAAAATCTTATATATAATCATCGGTATCGCAGAATGGATGTCATCAATCGACTCAGCACGAATTTCTTCATCGAATAGGCTGATAAATCCATGGGTCAAAATGGTCGAAAATTTAAACTCGCACAACATGATCGTTATACTATCGTATAACACGATCGATACAATATTTCCACACCATCGTAACAAAGACATGGTAACATTCGTATAATACTCTCGTTGCAACATTATTTCCAATCATAAATATTTAACTTATTCGACTGAAACATCTATGTAGTAAATGTTTAGGCAAATATGTTGAACCCTGACGAATTGTATTTCAGTATGGTTGAATGACAACTATATAGGCGGTTACTATGTACTTCACGCACAGCAGTTCGTCTCTTTATCGAGCAAATATTTGTTGATAGTGGGTATTCATCGGTACCTGTTACATTGTTTGCCCCTTATTACCCACAAAATAAGGTTTTATGCGATTGTTTGCATGCGTAGGTGTACATTTCAAAACTCAGATACATATTTGTACTAGTTCTGATATCGTTAAAGAACACCTGTTTTACAAATTTGAAAAGTCACCTCGTATACCGAAGACGCAAAACGTGATCATGAGCGTTGATGTTGGCGTAGATATAGTAGGCTACCTTGTATACTTTGCTATACATATTCGTCTATATTTTGGGATCCGTGATGCCTAATCCAAAATCCAAAATAATGGAACAAATAAACATCATTTTGAAGTCTAGAAATCGGATTTGAGAAACCAATAGGAGAAACCAATTAAGCAACAACGGAGTAACTCCTTACCAACAAAGACAATTATATTGGGACTTTTGTTTCGCTTATATCATTATTAGGCCTATGTATAATCATAATGAGTACATGGTGTCAATCGATAAAAAAGGTTTTCCTTCCCTCTTTAAATATAAAATACCTTCAAGCAGGTGCCGTCATAAATATTATAAATTGGAATGTGAAGAATTTTATCTTGTATTTTATTAATTCAACGATATAGCGTTTCGAAGTTTTGAATAAAATTATGATGGCTAGAATCTGTAAATTGTAAAGTATTGTCATATCACTTATTGTGACGTCGTAATTGTTTCTGAATTAGGAATTTATTTCAGTTTTTATAAAATCTTTACACTAATAGAAATGTCGACGCAGGTACACATTGACTCTCTCAGTACCGACTAGAAAGATCCTGACGATCGACATGAGAATGTTACACACACTTCTTTAAAGGAAGCTTAATATAGTAGCTACGAGTAGACCGACAGGAAAGTTACCCGAGTTTGCTATGGCGTGATTAACAATCTACTGGGCCACGTTGAGCCATGCTATTTCGATATTTCCGGTTGACCGTCATTAACGTTTGCGCTCTTGAATGTGATCTGTGCCAAAAGGGTTAATACATTTTGTGACCAATGATCCCCTTAGGACCAGTTGATGTTGATATGTTGATATTTTGATGTTGATTTTAAGAAGTTAATGTCCATAAACTCATGTGTTTGTTAGCATTTCTCGTGTTATAGCAACACCTTTTACATCTTTCCATGGTCTCTGACATGGGGAGGGGAGGGAGGGTTGATCCCGGGGCTTGCGCGTGCTCCTGGACATAAAACTTACGGTATGGGTTCGCCCTCGTACCTTTCAACATTCCAGCGCCCTTACTTAGGGCTGAACATTTTATATGAAGATCAGCGTATCGTATCAACAGGGCGTATCAACCACGTAGACCGACCAAAACATTTGAACATTTAGTGGCTAAAGCAAAATTGTTGTATACAGTACTTACATATACATATAATGTCTGCAAAATGTCTCCGTCTGAGGATACCGTATGATTGTGTTCTTAAATGATATTCACATGTATGATCGATACGATGTTAGTTTCAAAAATGTGAAGTTAGACCCGTCAATCAGATGGGATGAGCAGATAAAATGAACCTAATTGGATTAATGCTTATTCTACCAGTCAAACTAACTGTTAGTAAATCCCACGTATTATTCTCTATTATTCGTGTATTATGTACGTTTGCAAAGTAAGGTGTGCTAGCGATATCAAACCGACATATATATACCCTTTAATTAATGTAGTATAAGAAAAGGATGATATGGTGATTGGAGGATGCAATATATATATCTGTCGAGTGTATAAGCTATGAGTAACCAGCGGGGAAGGGTTTGGACAGCGGGACACATTCCCCACAAAGTAGCGGTGCTTCGTCGCATGTTCCTCCAAGAAAAAAAAATATAGCCGAAATATTTCCCTATTGTATTATAAATGATAGTGTGCCCCATAGAACATATTAGTTACCCCATTGGTTTGAGGTTGTTTAAGAACCAACATGTGCTCGTATAGTTGGCGATATTGCGGTTAATGACATACGTTAATGACATACATTTCTAACTATACAAACATTGTGTTAACAACATTCTTCTTTTTATTATTCCACTTACCTGCTTTAATCGACTTCTCTCTATAACTTACATGGTCTTTACTGATGCGTTATTGATATTGCAGTTTCTCACGTTACTACATGTGTCATGTTGATCTTGCCACGACAGTCTTCAAAACATTTCATGTAAAGTTCATGTATTCTATTGAAAAAATGCTTTACATTATCTTTCAGTTTTTATAGTTCAGTGAACCGTCACTACGTTGTTAGTAATGCTAGTCAACAAGCAATCAAGATTATGTAAAGACCAGACTATTCAAGGGAGTTTATCGTTCTATGAAATAATTTAGGGCATACAACACAATGTTCATATGTGTGGATGTTTGGGAGAGATTAATGGTGGTAATTCCAATGGGGTTGGAACGTTAACTACATAGCAAAACGTGGAATTCAAAATGTATTTGTCTTAAAACTGCCATCGTGGTCTCGTCTAGTCTCCACCAAATATGTGACTAATTTGCTTTTACTTAAGTATATGTATTTGGTTAACACGGGTGTGGTCACCCATAAATATTGAATGAGAAGTGATTTCATTAGGTTAACACAGAAATCAGATGTGGCTTCCAATGCATTTTGAATGAATTAAATAAGAGGTGACTTTATTTGGTGAACACAAATACCAGATGTAGTCTCTCATAAATTTCAATAGAAATTAAGTGATTTTTGGTTAACACAGATAGATTTGGTCTCCAGTGAATTTTGAATAAAATTAAAATTATAATTAATATAATTAAAACATGAGTGATTTCATTTGATTAACGCAGAGATCAGACTTGGTATCTATGAATTTTGAATGAAACTTAAAAAGAAGTGATTGTATTTGGTAACACGGATATCAGGTGTGGTCTGCCGTAAATTTCGATTGAAATTAAAAAGGAGATAGCAGTTGGAATATTTCAATTAAATGTCTTCTGGGTTCGGAGAGGCATGGAAGAATTGGCTATGTCTAAATTTGAATGGCGTACAATATAATGTTTGATGTGAGATGTCAATATGCAGTAGTGTTTGCACGCTTAATAACTTTGTTTTCCGAATCGACTGTTGTGCCTTCATGGTCGTATTTTTTGTAGACTTACCCCGAATGCAAAATATACTAAATTAAATACCAAAATGTATTACCGTATGTACTTATCATGCCTTTAATTTCATACAGCCAAGTAGCTAATTAAAAGTGAAGATTCGGCATTGTTTACTAAATAAACGAGATGGGTTCCTCAAATCAGGTTAGATTAACATACATCTTCGCTTCTAAAGATGTTAAAAATATTATTTGACACTATTTCTATTCTTTACTTTCAAAGGGTTTCGCGATATGATTCGTCTATTGGGGCCAACGTGTCTTGCCATGACGTTAATCGGGTAGAATGACTACACTTGAGTTCGCTAATTATCTCTAATTAAGAATCAACAACGAGGAAAACCTGCGGATCCAGTGAGTATATATATCCTTAGTAAATTTATATCAATTGGCCCAGTAGTCACTTCGTATGATACGAGAAATATTGACCTGGGTGCTCTTCACATCAATCTCAAAGTAAAATAGATTTTCGGTGCTAAATATAGGCAATCTTGTGGATGATAAATAAGGAGGAGGAATTCTTGCCGCAAAATTGCAAACGGGGCCATGTATGTTGTTCAAATTACAGTGGTGGTCTATAATATTTAGGTAGCAATGAGCTTAAAGAGCAAAACAGTGGTGAAACTGCATGTTGGAGATGAAGGTGGATGAGGTAGGGGGTTTGTAGAAGTTAATTTAATGTAATCTGAGTGATATGAGCCATCAAAAAACAAGAGATATTATATAAATAAAGGGAAAATATAACATAGGAGAGATGCATTTAGATTAATTTCATAAATTAATTTAGGCGATTCCTAAATATCTGTGTCCAGTGGTATAGGCGTAAATGTAAGCGTAAAAATATCACGGAATTTATGAAGAGAAACAGTTTGTGGTTTATTTATTGTGCATGTACTTGTAGTCTGGGGTCGAGTTCTGCACTATACCCTATAAAATCAGTCAGTTGTGTTATTAGAGTGTGGTGGGAAAGGGGGGAGTGGAGATATACCAAATTGATTGATTGTCACAACGCTTTGTCATCTAAAATATACTAAGAAAATACATTAAAAATGAAAAGGATGTGTGCAAGAAGATCATAATTTATTCGGAAGTAATTATGCAATAATAAAAGTAATTATCCATCCAGTAACCACCCTTAATACTAAATTAGCGAATAAACATTTTTTTATATTTATTGGAAAACAAACTATAAAACTAGGAGCAAATGAAAGACTGGCACGTTACAAGCTCTATGTTGATTGGTTTAAAACTTACTGAGACATGATTACTGAGAAAGAAATTGCAATTGTGTAATTCCCATCTTATGGTTTACAAGGCAGCAATACAAAACAAAAATTCTTTCATAGTTTGAATGCATAACATATATCGTTTTATGATTGACAATCGGTGGCGTAAGAAGCTGAGGGGCATGATGAAGATATATACCTCACTATACCACAGATACAGAACTATTCAAATATTTTGGCTCTTTTGACAATCGTTTCCTACGCCACTCACTAATGATTGCAATATGAAGAATATTGTGCCTTGCTTCCAAATTGCAATCAAATTAAAAATAACATTATATACATTTAATTTCATCAAAGTCATATATAACGTTGTCATTTGCAGGCAACTTGGGGTACGATTTTTTAAACTAATAATTTTTATTTCCCCCTGTAAAAGTACAGCATTATACATTACGAATTTATTAATTTATTAGATATCCACACGTCTTGGCGTGACATTAATATTTTTCAGATATGCTTCTTGGAACTACACATAGCACTCCTCACTTTGTTCAAACTGATGGTTATGTTCGTTGAAAGTGGCCATGTTTAGTAATTATATTACATCAATTTCGATAACGTAAGTGGTTGAAGAAGCGTTTCAATACGTCATTCTACTACTTTTTGTAATAAAGTTATGTGTTCTTTGTAAATGGACATATTTAATAATTATATTATGAAGAAGCTATTCAATGTGTAATTCTACATGAAGGAGAGCAGATCCATAACCCAAATAACAATTATAAAGTGCGAAAAATAATATCGTCTATATGGATAACAAAAATACATATATTTACAAACTGCATAGCCAATTAGATGAACGCTTTCTTTATTATTAGATCAATAATTATGTATAAGGTTAATTTGAGTTACATCCAGCTAATATTTTAATTACTTGATTAAAAATAATACATACTTTTTCACCTCATTAATATTATACTCTCTTTTTGTTTATAATATATCATATATCATCATCTATTTTAAGCTTACCCTGTTAGCCAGTTTATGTTCCATCGACGGGCTTAGGTTATTGATCTGCCTTACTATCGCACTCCTGTCGTAACTACGGTGGTAATTGGTATACTCATTTCAACGTCAGTTGAAAATCACATAACCTAGCCCAGATAAATTCCATACAATTCTCAATACCAATCGACGTAGTAGAATATTGGCCAAATGTTGACAGTGAAATGTTTGGTATAAGGTTTGTATTGTGACTACTTTCTTGATAATAATTTAATAAAACATAGTATGTTCATATGGAGTTAAAGGTTATGTACACCGTGTAAAGAAAACAGGCACATATTGACGATAGGTCGAATCTCATAAAGAAAAAGAAAAAAAAACTACTATGTATGTATTTATTCAGGGGCGTTAATATTGTGAATACGTAGTCTTTTGTAAAAGCGAGTTAGAACAATGCGCACCATAGTATGCAAATCCACAGTCACTCATGTTAATTTGCTAAACGCCAACTGGAAACTGCTTTGTTTGTATTGGATCTCTCCTTACATACGTTGTCTACGTATTTTACTGCTCTCTTTGTGACGCAGTCAACTATGTAGGTAAAACAAGAACCCACTTCCGTTTACGTTTCAATAATCATACAAAAATCTATTAGAGATAATTTTTCAGGTTTTCCAGTTGCGGAACATTTCAATTTCCCCGATCATAGTCTCAAACATTTGAAGTGCATCTTAATTGCCTCCAAGTTCAAATCTGCCGCCGACCGAAAGCGAAAAAATTGATTGGGTTTTTCGCATGAAGTCACACCTCAATGGGCTCAACAAAGACTTGGGCCTTTTCACCAATTACCACTTTTACAAACTATTGTAGTTCCGTTTATCTGCGTCAATTCAAAGTTAATCCCTGATGCAATTGATCTCACATTATCTACACATTTGTTTGTTTGTGAAATGGTTTATCTTACCACGGTTTATGTATATGTGTTTCTTCACTGTATATACGTGTTTTCATTCCCATTCCAACTCTAGTACTTGTTAAGACGGTCCCTGAAGAGATCGAAGTTTCAAGTTAATAAAATTTGTAGTATTTCAATTTTGTCAATTATGAGTTTGTTCTCTGTTCTATTTCTGTTGTTACGTTTTTGGAATACACGTGGAATTGTCTTCTTCTATATATATATATTCGTTAAGACAAAGTCAACATCAAGTTAATTGTAAAACTAAATCAATATGTTGTCGAATAGAGCTTGTTATGAGAAGGGCTGCTATTCCGAGCTACAACTTTATCCGTTTTATTCTGATGAACTGTTCTTGTAAATTAGTTATTTTTAGCAACTTTTATTCAATTGATGAATCTTAATTGTGTACACTCCCTCGTTGTTCCCAAGACTAATCTAGACTATTAAATGTTATAAAGAAATTCATGGCGTTGTCTGAATCTCCTGAAATCACATTGGGCTTATGGCGGTCCATATTCAGCAGATGCGAAATTGAGTGACTTTTAAATAACTCAAACTTATACCCCTGGTTTGCAAGTTATGTTTTTATTTTCTACGTCGAAGAAGGCGCTGGTATCTTCATGCTAGCGTCGATGACAGTACCGGTGTAATTATACATGTTAGAACACCGGTGAGCCGAAACACAAAACCTACAACTGAAAATTTTATTTGACATCCATATTCGGTTTGACAAATGGGTTCTTCCATTCTCCCAAAGACGATTTGCAACCGATTGTGACTTACGTTGAAAACATATTGCAAAACTTGTACTAGTAAAACTGTTTCTAAAACAAAAAGATGTTAAACGTTAAATTTGACGTAAGGTTTCAAATGCAATCTCCTGTTGAGATTGTTTTACATAATGGTATAATCTATTTATACTATACATAAGTTGCTTTTTTGCTAACCCTCGCGTCCAAGAGCTGTTTAGGTGCTTACCACATTTTCAAAATGGTTTATTTATATCAATTTCGTTGGAAAATACCACAAACTTTCCATCACACAGCGTTTACGTGTAAGGCCTGTCTCGTTATCTACACACACGTCAGACACGTGCAAATGACAAGCCAATTTCTAGTCTCAATTTTTGAAATAAAAAGTACAAAAAACTATCTTTGTCTTAGATTGACCTCACTTCGTATTAAAATATCAATAATTGTTTTAGGATTTTCTTAAAACATCAATATTTGGTTCTAAGCATCCTTAATAATTATTATTTTCAAAGGAGATGGGGACACTCTCCCCCAAATTAATATATCATGAACAATCAGATGTTTTGCTCGGAGAGGTGGAAGTTTATGAAGGTACGCCCTACCCATAAGAACTGCTCTGACGGAATAATTTTACTATTTCGGTGACGAGTTTCTAAAATGGTTTAAAACATCGTAAATCCACACAATTTTCACACCATGTGTATTTTTTGCTAACCGGTACTAAAAATTATCTAAAGTAAATAATTTAGGCACTTTTCCCGACGGTAATATTTTGAGCGGCAACATTTTGAGCGGATGAACATTAGTCTAATGGTGGTGTGCTCCCATAACGTAAGAAATAGGTTGGCCACACATGTACATACAATATGTAATGTGCCCCAAATGTGAACAATTCTATATCAATCAGACTTCTAAAGTATGGTGGCGCTATTAAATTTTAGTGTGTGTATTTTTTTGTTGCGCGTCGAACGAGACCAAAACGAAGTATAGGATATGGGGGTGCGGTTTGGTTTCTACGATTTTTTAAATGAGGTCCTAAAACACCGATTTTTTGTCTCAAAATATGACATTTTTCGTTTATTATGTTGTCTTGTAGTTGGGAAAAGAGAGGACGTTCATTTTTGGGGGTCAAAAGGTCACATTCGGGTAAAATTAAC
>JAODAF010044212.1:0-11687 GCA_027574765.1 Molpadia intermedia
AGGATATTATCAACAGTTTACACATTTTGTATACGACCGGGTTATATCAAATGAACGGGACTGATAATGAGCCTTGGTGGCATTCGAACTTCTAAGTTCAATCAAACTTACAAAGACCCTGCCTCTTTGTCATAAGGCCTTGATCTTTTCGAACCCCCATTTTGAGTGCTCCAATATCACCAAGTTCCGTTACGCTTGGTGCTCTTGGTATCCGACTCATCCGAAAGCAGAACACTTTTAGCCTCTTGCAACAAGAGTAGCATTTGTAGATGATTATGATATGATGTGATGCGATGTAGTCAACCACCTAGACTGTTTTTGTTTTTTAATAATTTGAAGAAAAATGTTCTGGTTTGAATTAGTATATTTCAACATTAACAATGTAATTATGAACAAAATTATTAGGAATACCATAATATTTACATAATTATTATTAACAATGAATGGACTGAACATACCATTTGCATGATCCAGCACTGTCGTGGATCTTTTAAACAATTTGCATTGCCCAAACAAGAATCAATCATGTATGTCTCTCAAACATGATCATGTGTTCGTTTGTGGAGTTTACATGGCAATCCAATTGTGCTATGTACACCCAGCCTTATATAACCCGTTGATAAACACATTTAAAATCTAACACGGAACTTGACAAAGTGTGTAAAACTTATGACGAATTTATAATAAAAAAAAAACCTTTAAAACACTTTCTAATAAACAGATAAAGCTCTCCGATACTTCAAATCTCATACTCATATGTTTTATATCTGGATGATATCTGAATGGGACCTCCAGCTCGTTTCTTGCGCACCCACCCGACCACGCCCCTCCCCCCAATTTGATAATTTATTTCATTATTCATTCATTAATTACATAAACAATGTCATATTGATATTGATGACTATTAATTAGGAATTAGTTGAAATGCGAAAACTTGTGATATTTACAAATGAAATCTGAACACAACAAGATTGATATTAAAGAGAATTCCAATATATTGCAATTGCCCTCGCTTGCCGAGACGAACATTTTATTCAGATAAATATGAAAGATAATTGTATTCGAGAGATTTGTGTATTCATTAATTTTCGTACGTATAAGTGTTCCTTTCGTTCGGAGACGGTATGTGTTGTGATGGAACAAGAAATTAAATACTACAAAAGAAAACAATACGTTATAGTGGGCCTTATTCTGATTCTTATTGTTGTCACTATTCTACAATAGGTATACAATTTGGTGATTTCTCGAATGTAGAGCAGCATTCCTCTTCTCCCTGACTCAACTCTTACCCATGATTCCTTGCAATCCGCTATGAAGAAGATGGCAGGAAGAGCTCAAAAACGTTTGCCGAATAACTTCCCATTTTCCCAAATAACCCATTTTCCTTACAGAAGCGTTTTTAGACAATCGCAACATGCGGTAGCCAGATGCTGGCAATGGACCCGAGTGGTGAAACATCTTAAGAAACATATTATAACTACTAAAACAAGGAAGTTAACACATAGACAAGTTAGCCTCTTGGTCCATAGACATTTCTCTTCGTGTGGCCCATTACAATTGTTATTAAGTGCTTGTGTTAATACCGAAATTGGCCATAATGCATAAATATTTGTCAAACGCTATCTAAATCCTTGTTTATCCTTTGAATCTGTAAGTTCAGCCAATTGTGCTCACGTTATCAATACAAAGTTCAAAGATAAGAATCCCACAGGAGGATTAGTCACTTTTGTGTTTATCAAGCAAACAATACCATCAAATTAATTGCCTCTTGCAAGAGGTATCAATACTAAAATGATCAGGAATATAATATGACCGGTAAATTGTATTCGAAATAAATAAGTTTGGTATGCATTATTTATGATATAATAATAACTGTTCAAATAATCATGAAAAGAATTTCCTGAATAACCAGTTGACATAGGTTAGTAACAGATCTGATAAATCACCAGTCACTAAACTGTCAGCCAACTGGCAATTATTGCATGCTTGCCAAACTGTTTTCATGAAAACACGTGCATCATGTTTTTCTTTTTATTTATTGTACGCTTAATTCTCTCAATCATTAACCAGTTCCGTTGAATGACTTAATTTTCTAGGTGAAGGCACCGGCCTTCCGTGACGTGGAAGGAACACTGGCGGGTAGCTTTCAAGAATCTCTTCTCCTCCTTCCGCAACACTACTAGCAGGGGCTATTTGTGATGATTGGTCATTAAGAAAGACATCTTCCGACAAAACGGAGTTCTCTGATGGATGCTTAACTTGCATTGCCTCGAGTAATTCTTCCAAAACCAACTTCCCTGCAGACCAGATAAACATATGCTTTCCAGGTATCACAACCTTCTGAAAATGAAATTCGGATGTAATTTCTTTGCTCCAAGGATCCATCAGGGTAGGACCGACGAATGGATCGTTTTTACCTGCAAAAGTGGTCAAGTGGCATGGTATTTTTTCCTTGTGACGATATTTATATTTCTTGCATAGATGAATTGCTGCTTTGATGCTTGGTGTCATTTTCAAAAGAAGTTGAGGATTACTAAGGAGAGACTGGTCCAAAAAACTGAATTTGACCGGAAGGCATTCGGCCGTCAGTCGATTATGCCCAATGTAGCTCGTTAACGTACGGTTCAGTTGGCGATAAAGATCGTTTGAAACTTCAAGCTCATGTGGATGCGGATATGGTTCACTTGGAGGATACCATCCACTAACAAAAATTTGTGTTGGGCAGATATTGTGGTTACGATGAAGGTAATGACTCAATTCAAAACTTATTAAGGCACCTAAGCTGTGTCCAAAGAAGTAAAATTGTCCTTGCATCAAACAGGGGAGTAAGTTCTCTGCCAATCGACTCACTAAGTCTTGAACATTGCTCGTGGGCTGCTCTCGTTCTCTGCCTTCCCACCCAGGAATTTTCACCACGGATAATTGTATCCCCTTTGCGGTTAGATCAGAAACCCATGGAGCAAACAGTGATGGTCCGGAGCCCACAGAGGGTATGCAGATTAACTGGGCAGTTGGCGATTTAATCGTATTCATGACTTTGTACCATACGTTATTTTGACTAAATGATGACAGAACTGGTAGTTTATCTGTTGCGTCCATGCTTTCTTCTGTGAGGACTTTTTCATGTACCATTGTGCAGAGTGACTGGAGGGTGAGTATATCATTCAGAAGGTCCATGGCCGTTAGCGTAACAGAGAAGTTATCGTATATGAGCGTGCTGAGCTCGGATGACATATGTGAATCAAGTCCGAGAGATACCAAAGAGGAATCTTTATTGATCTCGTCGCTAATACCAAGTCTTTGTTGCAATGGTTCTGATATTGTCTTTAATATCAGCACCAGAGCTTCGTCACGTGGAAGAATCTTGACTTTCATTCTTGCACTGTTTTCTGAGTTGATAAATGTCTCAGGTGAAGAGTAGAGGTTCTTTAATAGTGAGAACATTCCCGATTTGTTACTGAAGTGATAGGCAAACATTGAACTGTTCGACTTAGCGTACGTTTGTCTGTCAACTGATCCAGTCATCGATAAATGAGGGTATTCAGTAGCCAGTATGCAGCCAAGACCTTTTAAGACTTCAGCTGGTGAAAGACTGGCTAATCCTACCGTTTCCCAATGTTTGTCTAATCCTTCTCGTGCGGCATAACCACTTGTATGAATAACGCCAGGAGCAATAACTGTTGCAGGCAAACCGAGTTTTCTCCTGGCAATAGAGAGACCCGTCAAAAACGCATTGGCAGCTAAGTAATTTCCTTGACCTTCGTTGCCGATTATTTCAACAATCGACGACAACATTACGAAGTACTTGATGTGGAAGGCATATTCAATACTTGTCTTATGGAGTTGCAGAGCACCAAATGCTTTCGTCAGCATAACTTTGTTCCAGGATTCGACGGAAACATTGTTTAGTAATACGTCGTCGTAGCACACCGCACAATGAAAAATTCCTTCTAAAGGTAAATCTTCGTTGTCCTTGATTGCGCGGAGTGCTTTTTCCACTTCCTTCTGTTTGCTCATATCAACTTTTAAATGTGTGATTCTTGCACCAAGATCTCTGAATTCTTTGAATTTTAGAATCGCTTCCTCCTCAGGAGTATTTCTAGAGATGATGTAGATGTGCCTCGCCCCTTTCTCTACCAGCCATTCAACAAGATGCAAACCAAAGCCCTTTGAGCCACCTGTGACAAGATATGCAGCTTTTTCATTAGCCGAAAAAGCAATGTCTTCGAAGTTGAGGGTAGCCGGCACACTGTCTTCGTCGATACACACGGTTATTTCGTCAATTTGGACATGAGGAGAGCGTGATAACTTTGATATTGGAACGGTTGGTATTGTCAATGATTTCAGTGTTTGAAAACCATTGTGAACACTGAAGAGCTGCAGTAGTCTAGCCATAGCATCTTGCATTTGGGTTTTCATGCGTCTAAAGCGATCTAGAGCCATGTCGATTGACAAGTAGTAAATATTTGAAGGCAATGAATTTAGCTTGGTCTCTCCGCTGCTTCCACGGCCATGGATTTGAACAATGTTTCCAAACGGTTTTATCTTAGCCACCAACTTGTTGAGGCTGCTTGAATCTTGTGTCATCTCTCCAGCAAAGAGTAAAACGTCAACCGAGGTATCGTTGATCATATTGTCGAAATTTTCACTTGAAGTCAGAACAACCCTCGAATCACCAAGAATGCCTAGAAGTTTCTCTACCGGAAGGATGTTACCATCATCACTGTCGATGTAGAGGTACACACTGGCACCTTGTTCCAGTGCAATATGCGTTGTTGCGAGACCGATCCTGTCTCTCAATGAGGAGAGGCTGATTATGACAGATCCATGTTGCGTCAACTTCAAGGAATCATAAAATGCAACAAAGGCAGGTAAGTAATCACGAACGATATTAACAGCCTCCACACAGGTAAGGTTGGCCGGAATAGGAATCAAATCATCTGTTTTAACTCTAAGTGTCGACGCAACTTCAGCTTCACTTCTAAATCCCAGTACATTACTACGCATACGAAAAAGGGCTTGAACTTCTTCGTTACAAGTAATTATTTTCCCAGCGAACAAAAATCCAATCCCAACATCGGATACTGATGTTTGCTTTGGTTGTTGCATGGCAAACGCTGTTACCTTTATTGAAATTTCTTCATTTTCAAAGGCATTTGTTGCTTCCTCGTGCTTCTGTTTGACCAAGAGTCGTTTCTGTTTAGCGGTTTCATTCAAATCGATCAACCAACTAGAGGAAAGGGTTGGAGCTGAGAACGTAGATTGGGGTTGGATAACAATTCGCGGAACCAGCACATCAAAGGCAAATTCTTTGGGATCATCTTCACTCGGTGTAGGAACACGTCGTCTAAGGGCAACATAATTTTCATTATTCGGAGCAGACTTCATATACTGATGCAACCATTCTGAAGATTCCTTCGCATCATGTACGGCCGGTAGGTCAACAGTCACAACCGGGAACTCTGGATCTTCATGCATGAGGGTTGTGCCAAATGTTCCAGTTGATGTCATAAGTGGATTAATTGAATCCACATCGAGCACGGCTTGGCATCCTTGCGTTACTAACCACAAACGTGGCTTTGGTTTTGAATAGTACCTACGGATTGCACGGTACAAGTAAATAGGAGTTAGAGATGTAATCTTCTGTGCTTCGATAAAGTCAGAACTGTTGATTTCGTTCAAGTTTGGTAGCTCCTTTACATCAAGTGAAGAAAGTAGAATGATGTCTGTCACTTGTCCAAGAGATCGCAAAACTCTTCGAAAACGTTCGTCACTGTCGAATAGGATTCGGGAGTCTAAAACACTGACGACATTTTCAATTTCCATTCGACGCTTCAAATCAGCTGCAACACCTTGTTTGTCTTTGATGATGATAACTGCACCTGGATTTTCCGCACCGATTGCGCTGAGGGGACGGGTTAACTTTGTCCGCGTAACAGGCGTGATAAATGAGTCGTCAGGACTAATATGAATATGATTCCAGTCCCGCCTCCATAATTGAATTTTTTCTTGAGGTTCATTAGAGTGGACATTCTGAAATTCTATATTTTCCCACTGTGCAAATACTCTTTGGCTTGTAGCATCTGCAGCAACTACATTTCCTATAGATCCACTGGGTGTCGATTGTACCTGAACGTGAAACATCACATTCTTGGGAGCCTTGCCTTCCATTCGAACTTTCTTTACCGATCTTGGTACCTCAAACCACGTTCTGAGCATCGTCTTCGATGACCGAGCTTTTTCAGCTTGTCTGAACATTTCGCAAATGCCGAAACCTTGAAAGGCCACATCAAGCAATGCTGGGTGAAAGTTATACCTTTTGAATTCATGGTCCAAAGCATCAGTGATGGTGGCATAAATCAACGCCTCTCCGTAATCTTGACTAAAATATGCAATCTTTGTGCACTTGAACATGTCTCCCAAATGGAATCCGCCTTTCCATAGTCTCTTGTAGAAATCCTGCTTGCCAACATCATGAGGACATCGTCGACGAATATCATCAGCTCCTAACTTATAAGTATCCATTCCGTCTTCTAGTTTGTGAAATGAGTCACGAGTACTACAGTCAGTATCAAGCGAGGCTTTGCAATTTATCATCCAGGTTTGATCTTTCTCATTGAAACTTTTAATGGCTAGATCAGCATCTCTTGGCCGTCCTTCGATTGTCGTCTCTAAGGTTCCAGAAAGTCCAGATGCAAAAACGAATCGTTCAAACCTGACATCACGTAAAGTGATAGCACTTTTATTAGTCAGGTAGTTTGTTGCAGCTTCCAGCAATGTTTCAGTGAATGCTGCGGCAGGTAGAACTATGATTCCCTGTAGTTTATGATCTTGAAGCCAAGGTACAGAGCACTCTGAAAATTTAACATTCCAAATACTTGGTGCATTTTTCAATGATAAATGGGACAGTTTTGTCTGCTTACCCAAGAGTGGATGGCTTGTCCCTGGAAATCGAAATAGTTCGGCACTCACGTCTGTAGATGCGGAGCACAAAACACGTTGCCATGGATATGTTGGAAGAGAAACTACTCTCTGACTACGAAGTTTGCGAAACAATGGTCGTAGGTCAAACTCGTAGCCTTCCACATGAAGTTTAGCCAATGAACGCATTAGGAACATTCTGTCATCTGCGATCTCTCTCGTATCAGTTGATCTACGTAATGTGGATGTCACAACGATCTGCGCTGGTTTTGGGTCCATCGATAATGTAATGTCTCTGATCGCCGAAGAGAGTGCTGGATGAGGGCTGATCTCCAAAAAGCAGCTGTAGCCGTCACTCGCAAGGGTCTCAATGGCGTCCTTGAACATCACTGGTTGCCTGATATTTTTCCACCAGTACTCAGGGGTGTTCGCTTCGTCTTTTTCAAGATACTCGCCTGTTACGGTCGATATAATTGGTATTTGTGGTATAACCCCGTTTGATTCTTTTAAAGTTTTTGTATTTAGAAATCTGGTTCGTTTAATAAAGTCCTTGTAAATTTCATCTTGTTGATAACTATGGTAGGCGTTTTTTACCTTGAGTGTGATACATCTAATACCATCCTTTTTTAGCACCTCCGTAAACTGATTCAAAGACTCTTTATCGCCCGCAAGGACTACCTGTTTGGGACTGTTGATGCAGGCAATGTCGATAACACTTACAAATTCACTGCTTTCTAGCTTGGTTCGAATGTCATCGGGAGAGTGCAATACCGCTGTCATCGCCCCCATCCCGCTGGTCTTCCGTAACTGCCTTCCTCGTGTAAATATTAACTTAATAGCTGCTTCAAGTGACAGTAGGCCTGCAACATGAGCAGCTGCAACTTCTCCTACACTGGTGCCAACGACGGCATCTGGTACTATGCCCCACATTGCGTACAGCTCGGATAAGGCAATCTGAGTGGCACATATGGCTGGCTGAGACACATCTGGAGCGAAAAGATAAGAAAACGATTCAACATAAATAAACAAAAACGTAGTAAGTAAACAACAACGTTACAAGAATAAATATTAAATTGATCCATCGCGTAATACGAAGTCCAAATCCAAGTTGCATTTTAGACATGCTTGCGTGACACTGTTTGAATCGTTCACTTTCAACCCATGCTCTGACATTAGCTAATTCGAAAACCTATACTTACCGGTTAAATTGATCTTTTCTTTGTCAGTTTCTTCTGTCAAAAGTGAAAATAACGACCATTTTGCACCACATTTTCTCAATATCTTGTCAATGCGCTGTAAAAGAGAAATGAGACAAGATAGTTAAGAGTATTCATATAAAGAAGAGTAATATTATTTTTTACCAATATGTTCGTTGTGATCAATTCAGTCAACTACAGTGCGGTTATCTACGTGATAAGTCATAAGATACACGCGGCTTGTATTGCTTGTATTATACGGTACATGATCGTGCATTTTCTTGTATATACTCGCACGTACGGTCAATGATTAATGTCTAATTATAACAACGATTACACAAACCATAAACTGATAATATGCTCCATACATCGTACATTTAACTAATTTGCACATAATCTCGAAACCGTTTATTGGACAAAGGCACGTTCACTTAGTCAGCTGGTTTATAAAAAGGTTATAGTATATGATAAATTGGCTACAATGCCACCCTATCATGATATTTACGAACATTTTGGATTTTATAGATACACTCAGATTGTACGCATATATAACCTAATAAGACATATCAGTTTCTCATGCAACAGACCAATGCTGGAATTTTTCGAATTTTCCGACACATTTGTCGATACATTAACGCCATACACACGCTAAGCCCATGTTATGCTAATGTAAGGTACTAAAAATAATGGGGAAACTAATTTCTGGGGGGAATATGCCCTCCCTCTTCTTAATCCCCACCCCCTCCTTGCGCCACTACTGGAAAGAGTCCGATCATGTAAATGCACCTTACCTTGATAACACTGCTGAATCTTGGTTCATCCAGAACAAGTTGTCTGGCCATTCCCCACCATTGCGTTCCCATGCCTGAGAACACGAACACCAGTCGAAGATTAGAGGCACCAACACCCTCGAGAGATTTACCTTCTACCACATTGTAAGCCACCCGTGGGTCATGTTCAATCTTGAGCCTTAACTGCTCCGCTGTCTCTCTTGGAGAACGAGCAAGAACACACAATCGGTGCTGATGATGTTGTCGTCGGATCGCTGCTGTAGTGAGGACATCACTGAAGTAGTTGATGTCATTAGCGACGACTTCCGTCAAGAACTTATGCCAGTCTATTACCGCCTGTTGTAAGGCACCTTCACTGGAAGCGGAGAGAAATAAGATGGACGGAGATCCGCTGTCGTGTTCACTAGATACTTGTGATATTGACCGTGAGAGTGCCCTTGACACTGCAGACCGTTCAGATATTTGTTCAAATCCCTCCAATACAAGATGGGCATTTGCACCACCAAAACCAAATGAACTGCAGCTAGCAAAGCGTTTTGAGCCTTTCGGCCAGCGGGTGAGTTCTGTGGGCACGCGCATATTATAGTCCTTCCAGTCGACTTGTTCATTGCCTTTCGTAAAATGAACTACACGAGGGATACGTCCATGGTACAATGTAAGTGCAGTTTTTATTATTCCTGCTATACCAGCGGCCCCTTCACTGTGTCCAAAATTAGATTTCACTGATCCGATGTACAGCGAAGGGTGTTCATGTGTTCGACTAAGACCCATCGCTTCGCCAATTGCCGACGCTTCCGTGCGATCGCCAGCTTGTGTTCCTGTTCCATGCGCCTCTACGTACACCATTTCTTCTGGAATCACTTTAGCGGCATTGCATGCCTTTTCTATGAGAGACACTTGTGCTTCAAAACTTGGATTTGCAATTCCGGCCGTTCGTCCATCGTTGCTGAGTGCACCACCACGAATGACCGCATAAATTCTGTCATCGTCTTCAAGGGCTCGTTTCAGGGGTTTTAGTAATACAGCTCCAATCCCCTCGCCTCTAGCATAACCATCTGCTCGTTGGTCAAAACTTTTACACTTCCCATCGGGAGATAGCATCCCGGCTTGGCAAAACCCGATGCTGGTTACTGGAAGCAAAGACACATTCGCTCCGCCTGCGATTGCCATCTCACACTGTCCAGACTTGATCGCTTCGCAGGCTAGATTGATGGCGTATAATGACGAGGAACACGCGGTGTCGACAGTAAAGCTTGGTCCACGGAGATCATACTCGTAGGAGATCCGATTGGATGACATGCATGTGTTGGTACCAGAGTTTGTGTATTGGTTTATATTGCTATTCGGCATACTAATGAGTACACCATATTCACTAGCAGTTACACCTACGTAAACTCCCGTATTGGAACCCCTGACGGTGGGCGGAGGCATGCCTGCATCCTCTAAGCACTCCCAGACAACCTCGAGAAGAAGACGCACTTGTGGGTCAAGATGACTTGCTTCCTCTGAAGAAAAAGAATAAAGATAGGGCATATTAATTGAATACCCAATTCTTATTTTAGTCCCATCATATGGTATGCTTGGTATTTGCGTTGATTATATTTTGCATATACGGCATCGTAGTTGATATCTCGTCGTGGTCGTTATAAAAATTATAGCATTTTGCCATGAAGTAATCACGAGGTCAGTAAAAATGCGTCTTTATTTCACATGGTTCGATTCATCCACTACTGTAGATATCTGTGTATACAAGTGTCAATCGTTCCCATATAATATATATATATATATATAGCCTATAGTTCGAACGTAGGAAGCGGGGGACACGGAGGTGGCATAGAGGGGACACGTGTATAATATACCCCTTACTAACTGTTCTAGTGTCGATATGTTTATGCAGTGATGCATTGTTACGTAGGCATTCCGAGTGTATATTATCTCATACAGGTGCATGCATGCTGGACTCGTTAGCATAAGCCTAGAGTTGTCTCCACACTCTCTCTGGCCTCTGCTGCTGATGGTGTCCCTATAATGCTTTTTAAGTTCTGGCTCCACATGTTTCCAGTTAATATGTACGGTACAAATCTATCTCGTGTTATTTGCGTTAATAAGCCTATTGTATATGGAAATAAATCAGTGTACCACGTACAATGTATTTCAATATATATTATCGACGCTATGCCACATTGCTTTATTGCGTAAGCTAACCAAACACATGCTAACGTTAGGCTATTTTTGCATTGCGGCATTGTCGTATAATTTAGCGGGGATTGTATTGTGTGTTATCACATCCGCATGTAGGGCCTGCAATAAATTTGTACTGTTTAGTTTATCGATATTCCTTATGTCACCGATAGATCTGATATTGGTATTTCCACTTGAAACATTATGCAGCTATGTGAACTTGGTTGTTAGGCGTGTGAGATACTGTACGGGATGGATTTAAACTTTAAAGAGAGTTGCCATATAACAATCTGGCATCGCTTCAATATCACCAAATCTAGGATTAATAACATTTCATCTCTACTCTAACCAGGGACAACGCACGGAAATGTGAATCTGGCTTTAATTGGGCATCTATAGAAAGTCTCATTTGCGACACTTTCGATTACATCACCGCAGCCTATATATATTATCTGAAAGTGCGTCTGTATAAAATAAAAATGTGTTTGTATTTGTCACATCCAAGATTAAATTCTTACTGCAAGTGGGAAGCAAAGAGTCTGTAACTAGGTTTGCTCGATTATATTTCGCCCCAGGTACTTAGATCGTATATCCAACC
>JAODAF010044323.1:0-13425 GCA_027574765.1 Molpadia intermedia
GAAAGTTTTAAGCAATCATATTCTGGAGTCATGGTAACATAAATTTGTTGAACACACAAGCAAACGTGACTACGTTCTTGAGTCCACGGCTTCGGAAACAAAAATATGAAACGGCCAGTATTAGTATTTCGCTGTAGAAATGCGGCACGGCAATAAAGTAGTCATCAATGCAAGTTCAATGGATTTTCTTTCTTTTTTCTATATCAGCTATTAGAATTCTGGACGATGAGGCTAGACGTTAACCATCTTCTCTACTTGATAATTACAAAATATGCGTCTCCATAATGGCGTATGTGTGTACAGTAGGCCAAGTTGTTTACAAAAATGCGGAAACATTTAGCAGAACACAACACGAAGTCTACATACCGAGATAAAACAATTTCGCAGAAGTATAACATACGAACCTTACAGGTACATCGCCATATAAAATATACAAACTCGTGGTTTTAAATTTTTGATGAATCAAAAAGAGTTCTCCAATTCCATCCAATCTTGAATTAATGTGAACATTTAAAGTACTCTTTTATAAGGAACTCATATTAATGTTAACAAGTGGCGGGAAGGCGCTATCAAGGAACATGATGGTGAAGCAGACGGACTTGAACAAGCAATTCACTAGGTCATTCTTGACCAGTGCTGCTATATTCCTTGTGATGCTGTTGGTAGTACATCTAAACCGTTCTGATGTCATCTCAAGGAGACGAAGGTTGAGCGATATGAGTAATCTGGAGGAAGGTAGGACAAGCCTTACAATGACATATAGATGACAATCATTTTCACTTGGCAGAGTTTCCACTCTGCTGGTTGTATATATAGGAATTATGATTTACTTGCAGATTTCAGTCGATATATTAATGAGAAATTCTACCCAAGTACTGGCACCTTGCCTTTATGAACAAGGGAAATATATAGATGCATTCCCAGACGGTGATTGTGGTGGAGGCTTCATTCATGGGTACTTCCAAAAGATGATTTACCATTTGGCTTCATAGCTCATGTGGTAGAGCGTCCACACTAGATAGCAGAGTGTCCCGAGATCGAATCCCGGTGGAGTCGAAACTGCTTTCCAGATTCCCAACATATGCCTTTCAATATTATATATATATATTTCTATTGCAAAAACAAGGCATTTAAAGGAATTCAATATGCGCCGATATACTAAAGGACGTTATTACAAGACAATAATAGACAAGAAGGACACAATGTTACCATCTAACTCGTTGGTCGTCTGGTAGTTCACGGAATGTGAAGTGAAATTACGACAACATCACATATGGGACTTTTGGCTAGATCTGGTAAAATACATAGACTGTATAAAGTATGGCAAATACCGAATCGATTTCATGCTAATCGATTCCGGGTCAGAAAATATACACATGTTTCACGAGTTTTGCAAAAAGAAAATCACCGCTCGAGTAATTAATACTTTAATCGACAGTAAACACTGAGTATGGTACAGTGCTCCGACTGCATGGCTAAACATATATGGTATTTTACACAGGTTTGGAATAACAGCTTAAGTTAATGGTATTTAAATATAATTCAAATAGAGGATATAAACCAACCATGTTTGTTGTCCAAGTACTCATGGTGTTCACAGCATGTGAATGACAACAACAAGTAATCAGTGCATGGGCATTCATGCAATAAAGAAAGAAGTCACAATCAGTTAAGATTCTCGTCATCATGTACATACAAACACTGGAATGGTATCCGTGTGGGATGTTGTTGACAAGAATAGACCGGTCGGATAGCAACAAACGGTTTCGACTATCGCGCGGGCCGATTCCAATATACTTTCTATCCAAATCATAATGTGGTTCTTCTAAAATACTTTGGCAAAGAAGTTCTTCGATACAGTAGACGTTCCTGGCCCCAAACGGCGACCTAAATGTACTCACATTCACTCAAAGCACATCCACTCTCTGATTTTGAAGTAATATTAGGGCTTTCATAGGTCTTCAATTGGCTTAACATAGTTAGGATTTAGGTATTATGTGTGTGGCAGTGGGGTTACGATTAAGATTTAAATGTACGTGCGTTGTATATGGGCAACACATTGACTCCAAATGACTTTGAACTCACATTTGAACTAAACGAGAACGTGCAGTATGCTCTTTTTCTATTGGAACGAAGAGCAGAAGCAAATGCACAAATAACCATCTGGGTAAGATGGTTCGAAATACCTTGGCATGATCGTTATAACATACCCAAATAATTGATCGCTACTATATGGGTCTTTGGCACATAAGTAATTGATTAGACCTCCTCTGACGAGAACACACGCATATGCCTAACAGGCATTTTCAGCTAACTATAAAACCAAGTGTCACCGTAACCTCCCGTATGTTGGAGGATTGTCAATTTAGTTTTCAAAATTTTGTACTGAGGTAGCGTCTCCCGCCCACTTTTGACATTCAATCGACAAATCGATGCTTGTTTAGTGCAATGTGGCGAATGATTCTTTTGTCCTATAACAGCGTGAATTACATATGGAAGCTATATATTATAATGACGTTAAATTGTAATGTACACAGACCTTGCATATAATTATACGTTAATATATGCATTTTAAGACCTTTTGACGGAAACGCGCTCAAGCTTAGATCAGCATCGGCTTGAAAAAATATATATGTCATTACATAAACTAGGGGGCCAACCTGAAACTCATGTCCGCATTAATCACTTTACCAGCATATTTAGACTACTGCATATGGCACGATTTATGAGTTAAATTTCACGTCATGGCACCCACTTCAAATATTCTATTTTTATAAATCACGCATGGAAGTAGGCCTAGCATGTAACAAACAACTTCTTAGATGATTGTTTCACTCCATCATTGTAACATGTATAATGTAGATCACTCGGAAGAAGTGCATAGTGCAACGACTAGGGGCATAAGGGCAGAGTTATGAATAAAGTCGTCATCTAAACATTGGTCGGTCTTACGACCAATGTAGAAAAATCGAACTTTAGTGCAACTGTTTTGGGTGAATTCTACAATAGTGAGTTCTACAATAGCACTATTATCCAGTCACTGGAGGGTCTACGAATGTAAAACACTCGGAGGAGGTTTAGTGGAACTGCGTGGGTTGTATTAAGTGCTACGTTCTGACAAACACACATAATCCAGCCACTGTTCCTATGAATGTAAAATACTCGTGGAGGCTTAATGGAACTACAAATGTAGAAAAATATAACTTTTAGTGCAACTGTTTGAATGAATTAAGAGTTCTATAATAACACAACCTTACACAAGTATCCAGTCACTGGAGAAAAAAACTCTCAATCACTGCTCCTCGGAATGTAAGACACCCGAGGAGGCTTAGTGGAACTGCTTGGGTTGAATAAAAGTGCAAGAGTGCTGAAAAAACTAATAATGCAACCACTGCTCCTCCGAATGTAAAACACCCGTGGAGGCTTAGTTGGAATCTGAATAAAATTATCTCATACTGTCAGAATTTAGTACTGAGGTCTGAACAGCTAACTATCCAGCCACTAGTAAGTCCATGAATATACAACACTTGAGACAAGTTGTACTGCAACACTATGGATAATATCATAAGGGTTCTGACCTAAACTTATCTTGGTCAAACGAAGGCAACAATTAGGTCATTCTTATTTGACGATTGTAATTTCATATATTAATGGGGCCCAAAATAGAATGTTTGAACCTAGGATGCGTGTCCTCGTATTTGTTCGAATTCGTAAATTACAGACAGGTTAATGTAAGGTTAAGTTACATGTCACGGAAAATTCTTGAAATATGATTTCTCATTTGCTATGTTTCTGTTAACCATATATATTATAAATTAATTTATATATTGTGACGTCTGAGCATGCGCAATTTTAGCGCTTAGTTAAGGCTGTCTAGTACAAACAATCATTATGTTGTATTATTATGAGTATACCTCTGTAATATTACAATTTCAAATTAAGTATTATCCGGTACAACAAACTCGTATCACAATTCAAACGACGACAATATTTTGAAAGGTTAATTTTCAGTATCACGTTAAAACTTATGACATCACAAATTACATGTCGTATTTGCGTCATGCAACATAATATGGCTTATCGAATACACTAAAAGCAACGCAAACATATGTTATAGGTTGTGACAATGTTTACCTGTCTCTGATCAAATAAATGAAATAAATCTCAGCAAACATTAAATAAGAAACATAATATCAGGAATCCTCCAAATGACATTTGCAGACATTTTCTATGCACTCTTGACTTGCTTAAATAATTTGTGCTTGAAGACTGAATATTGTATCACGTGACATGTTATTAAAACCAATAGTATAGTGTGAGAACTTCCGTTAACAGACGGTTTAAGAAGCCGTTCGACATCCATCCATGACCAATTAACAAATTAGATCATTGTTGTGTGAGGAAATTGACTATTCACTTATGGAATCGTACCTAATGGAGCTAATTTCGAATTTCGTTTAAAGGCCAGGTACAGCAATCTAAATCAGGGTATGTTGAAGGCATGGTTTAAGGGTCGTTGTCTGACCATATTACGTATTGCAAGATAATCAGCAATTGCTAAGCGATTTAATAGAGTGTTGCGATGGAGGTCGAGTTGAGTCAAACTTTGCCACCTTATTATATACCCCATATACTGATTGAACAATTTAATCGTTTTCGCTAAGTTATTTCTTTCTTCTTTAACTTCCGAAAGTGATGTGGGAGTGTAGTGGGAGACACGGTTTGACATACGCGTGGAAGGAAAGTATGCAATACTTGTGTTTCAATATACAATTTTGTAATTTGCAAGTTTCACACGACATGTAAGGGCCGGACTCCCCAATCATCCCGTCCGCATATTACCAAATGTATAACTATAACTTTGATTACAATACGCTATGCTTTGTCCATTTATGAGAAATTTACAATTAAATTTACTAATCATAACGTATAACTATTATTGATACTTGTGTGAAACTACAGGTAAAATGGCAACGTTGGAGGTGAGAGTATAGTGTGATTAAATATCGTTCTTAAAACTTTAGTGTTCGTAATCGGAAGAAGTATCGGTCATAAAATCTTCAGCGAGGGAGGGGGAGTTATGAATTTGTCTAGGGTACATTATAATTTAAACTGATATAAACATTGAAGCCATGTACAATATATAGGTATAACGTTCGTACGTAAGTCTGCATCTTCATCATAGGTCCCAACCAAATGGGTTTACTTAACCCTGAAAGCTTACATTTTTGTGAGAATTCTGGGCTTTGGGTCGGTGGCAGATAAGCTACCCAGTTCGGTAAAATCTCACCCTTCACTATTTTAACTTGGGTTCAGAACTTCAGCTGCAGGGGCTTGAAGGAAGGGACAATACAACACAGACTGTGCACATCTAGTTTACGGGGCGATTCAATGTACCCGCTACTGGATACATCAACATACATACATCATTACTTAATTGTGGATATGCAATAACACTTTGGGCTTAGTCAACATCCAATATATTAATACTTTCACCAATAACAAAATACGTGCTACTTAAATTAATTATTCTGCAGAGCGCAAAGCAATACCAAGGTAACAAACTATGTTAGTCCTTTTCATAATCACCTTTATGGATTTGTGCTTACTTAGATATGACAAAATCTTTCCTAGTTTTGAGAACAACTCACCCTACCGTCATCGATTGATAAGAATATTAAAAGGAATTTAATCTTTATGACTCCATTTAATTGGATTTTTGGTTTTAAAGGCGATCACATCTGCAACGTAATATAATATGAGTAATCATGTTTTTACAACGGTACTTGGTAATATTGGAGTTATTAATTATCGTCGTGTCTATGTATTGCAGGAAGCCGTTTTATAAGTTGTTACAACCCAAGCAAGAGAATTACTAACCGGAGTGAAATAAGAGTAGCGCGGTATGTTGAATAAACACGTCGAACGTCAACACATTTGGAATTAATTTAATATGTGTTATGTTACTATAAATAATACTCACCCACAGATGTGCAAAGTAAAGTTAAAGGTGTGACGTATGACGCTATAACTAAGAGTGTTCGGCAAACTTGGCAAAATGTGTTCATCCTATTTTGACTATTTGCCTATAAATTGATAAATAATTGGCATAATCACTAGACATAAACGCATACATGCCCATTGGTTTAAAGCTTTAGTGATGTAGCATAGTTCTTCACGAAAACTATTTTTATTGCATGTTTTTGTAATGCAATCGTGACTGATTATGCTCATGAACAGTTCAAGAATGAAAACTAGGTTAAAAATAATTACATTATAGTATATTGTGAACATGTTTTCAAAACATTCCCCATGGACACGAATTAAGATCAAGTTTAAAGGTGTGACTGACAGAGATGAACGACATACAACTCACAATGCTCACGTTTACCATATATGTTTACCTCACATTATACCCATCACTGGTTTAAATCAAAGTGGTGCACTCTTACGCGTTGGACAAAAAATATTCAACATTACTATTGCAAATCAACAAACCATTAGATAAAACTGATACAATTTGAGCACCAACTTAACCGGCAAAACGGCTAAAATATTACCCAACTATATTAAACAGTGAGTGTGAGTGCAACCACAATTAGTTAACGAAGGTTTTCGTTGTCCTACTTTTCCAATGCGTGATTCTGATAAGTTAATTAAACATATTTAATTTAGCAAGAGTATATACTTATAATAGCATTGCAGAACAGTGGGTACATGTAATCAGAACAAGTAAGTATCTTGCCCGGGGACAGGAAGACAAAACCTATATATATCGAATTACATTTTTCAAAACCAATCTTTTGTCAAACTTTTATTCAGAGGTAATGTCCGATGTTTGCGATATAGAACCAATATAGTAAATGTACAATATTTAGGTGAATTGAGGCTTAACCTTAAACAACGAATAAAAGAGGTAACTGATATTTAAGATAAAGTAACGTTTTTTGCCCTTGAAGCTATATATACGCAGATATAAGTTAATACTCCAAGGGAGTATTGTAATGGAAAATACAGATGTATTTTCACGCACCTGTAAATTCACATCATGGTAATCCCGTGGGTGTTTAGTGTTTAACATGAGTTGAACAATCAATTGCATGAAACTAGCAGAGTTTCATGACATCAAGAAAAACAACATATTTCCCAATTCACCTAATTCAGTCATATGTATTTTCCCTACGGCGATAAGCCTAGATCGATTCAACATAAATATTAGACACAATGTTTGATACATTGGAACATGTTTAAGTTGGTACCATAACAAACAAATAGTCACTTTCTAGTCTTTGATCCTGTACCGGTTTTCAATATTATTTTGCCTTTGGCATTAAAGTCTTTACTAAATTCTCTAGAGGCATTCTTAGAAATAAATATATTGTTTTTCACTTGTTTGGTCGTGTCGGCTTCTCGTTTCTTCTCATATCGATGTACACAAGTGGCGCCACCAAGAGTGGGGAGCCCACAAATCAATATGCCGCCGGGTCCCTTAAAAATGGGCGAAACATATGCCCCAATGTATAGATGATGTTGTTCCCCTTAGATGATGTTGGTACCCCTGTCCCCCTTGCTATGTCACTGATGTTCACTGTGCAGTGGATGTTGATATCAACCCGTGAATTGTCATGTACCGTAGTTATAATCATATATACTACGAGTATATTAATTTAATTGTACATTTGGTATTAACAAACAATGTTGAAAATGAAGGTTTACAACATGTTGGCTATACAAGCCTCTTTAATCCCCTTGTCATTCACAAAGCAGCTGCACGTGGTGAGAGTTATGTAGTTAAACTTTACCCTTGAGGAGACAAACAATGTAATTAATGATACAATATTATTTAAAGATATCAAACTTTTTTTTTAAATAAATTCACACGGTATTAATTGGACTTAATTGTGAAATTCGTCAATCTCTTCCTTATTGGCGGCGTCCATCCCAAACGAGCTCTGAATATTAAAACGACCAGGTAAGCCCAATGATAAAACAGCCAGACGGCTAACATTTGCCAATTAAGTACGCTCAATTGTTTCTCGGTCAAACTTGCGCGAACGCAAACTATGCCTTTAGAAATGCTAAAATCCATTTCCCCTATGGTTTCGGCGGCTGTTGAAAATCACACTATTCACTCTGATTATTTAGAAATAATAAGATAGATAAATACGCTAGAGTGACGCAAGAAGGCTAAGATACGTTTTAAACTACATACCGACAGGCTGGTTTTCTTTTTTTTAATGCTAAAGGACCTGAACGACGAAATTCTTACTACATCTTTAGTAACTGAGATTATATCATGTGAACACCATTTTACTTATAGATAAAGAAGAGTATCCCTTCCCCCAATACTCATACTGCACGTGAATTGAAGATTACACGTAGGAGTGGGTAAACTCACTGGATAACCTGCCTTAAATGTAAGTTTCTTTCCAGAGAGTTTGGTGGTGTCTTCGTTCCTTGGACTCAAAACGTATTTAAGCCTATCGAAGTCATGGCGTTATGATCATTGATTTAATGGCATGGTCGCAAACATGGCTACTGGAAACTCGGAACTATAGTTCCAAGGGCATGATCCAAACGTTATAGTGATGTCATAAACGTCCACGTTGCACGCTTACGTAAGTTCGTGATCGGATGTCTGTTTTAAACCTTATTTCAATTAGCCACGCTTGTAACACAATGTATAAATAAGGGAGGTTGTACGTTTCAATGACGCAATCAATTACGTAACTGTGGTTGTTGATAAACAACGCGCGTAGGTGGACAAAATACAGTACAAACATCACCTTTAAGCAATGTCAAAGATAGCAATCAATCCAATTCGCGTAACATGTGTTTTCAACTAGCTATAGTGTTAAATTGGTATTTTGTTGTTCCGTGCATGGGTAAGAGTCAATAAACCATGCAGTATTACTGAATGTGTATTCTCAAAAAGAAACGTCCCACAATCAGCACATTCAGCTTAGTGGAATGAACAAGGCATGTTATTATATTGATTATTGATTGTCTTTTTAACCCTTTCGATTAGTGTGGATATGGGCCATGTATGGGCCAATATAGGGCTAGGCTACACATCAACAACTCTCTTAACATAATTACGTGCGGTTAAATGTTAGCTTTAATAACTGATATAACATATACATATAAAGTAATATTATTACAGGTGACAAATAATTAAGGTAATTGGCTTTCGTTTAATAATAAGCATTAAGCCTAAAGAAAAGGCGGCGACTTAACTATAACGTCCAGTACTCACTTGAAACGACTATGCATATTTTATGCATTCCCGGTAAATCTGCATTTAACTAAATGTTTCACCAGAATCCGAACATTAACATGCTTCTGTTAGTTTTTTTTCTCATTCTCTTCATTTCGGAAGCAAATTGCTACTTGCAATTAGGAAATGGGAAACCCAAACATGAAAGGAAATTGTATGGTGATGATACTTCTTCTTCATTTCCCTTATTTCTAAATTGCCATTGGCATTCAATACAGTAACATTATCGGAATAATACACTTCTGGCACAGGTGACCATGATTACTGAATAACGTGGACTATATTCCGAAATTACCATTATGTGCACACAACCGACAAAGATATCGCTCTTAAAGCTACATTCATTGTCAGGAACTCAAAAGCCAAAAGCCAATATCCTATAGCATATTCCTATTAAATGATGAAAGTCAACAATTGTATGGTTCAGTAATATGATTGTATAATGTGGAAATTAAAGTGATATGTCCACTGTTACACATTGTTCATACACATGAAGTAATAGGCCTACTATTAAATTGTGTATATACAAGGTATACCATAAGTTACGTTTTTAATATTATTTTAGATCAAATGTAGATCAAATATAGATTTTGATTATTTGTCATATTTTATCATGTTATCCACCATTGCATTGTTGCATTCTTCCTTCATATCAAGAAGCTAATTGGTAAGTTACTATAATTTATAATATATTGGATTTTATTGGTTCTGATAAATGTGACTATAAATCATTGTCCTATTATGTTATATATGACCACCCCAATGGTCCTCATTCAACCCATAAATCATTGTGTCCAAGTTTCATCAAAATGCACCAAAGACGGTGTGACAAGAAGTACTTGAAACAAAAAAGACCAATTTTACCATTCTTTAACCTCAAATGAATCATCGTACAAGAAAACAGTTTGGCCATTTAATGCAATGACACCAAATGAACGTTAGATAGCCTTTGACTTTGAACACCAAAAACAAGCCACTACTCAATGGTCATTGTGAGTAAATGTCCATGTATTTCTGAGGGAGAAGAAGCATTTGGCCATTTGCAAACAATGACACCTAAATGACATTTGACCTCAAAGTCCTTAACGCATTAACTTTATTATGAGTAACTTGGTCAACATTCAATCATTTTTCTGGTAGCAGAAGTATTTGGAACATAATGTCTCTTTCATCTCTTTCACCATATCCTTTAAATTTAAATAACAAAATAGTTTGTTCTTATTTGCAATCTTCTCACCGAGCTTCAACGCTCCTATTATCACCACAACGTAACTTTCCAGTTAGCAATAACTGTCAAATTAACACTACATTCGGTTCGCCATCAATAATTACGAAACCGATGTACATTTTCGACGTGAGTAAGACACCAACATGACAACGGCGGTGACATTACTTTATAGGACGTCTTCTATCTATGTTGATGGGTCTTAACAAATTTACAAGTAGTAAAACCACGTATGTGTTCCACGAAATGTAATCCTAGACAAAATTGGTGGCCGTTATTCGCCCGGACGCCGCATATACAACATGCACACTAACCTAACCTAACCCTAACCCTAACCCAATACACACACTAATTTAGCCAATACACACACTAATTACGGCCGGGCGAATAACCACTACCGACAAAATTACTAGTTGGGTCTTTTTTATAGTATTTGATTACGCCTATCATAGTTTGGAAATTCGTCAAACATGATAGCAGTAGAACATCTGACAACTGTGGATTATCTGCTAATCTGAAATGAATATTTTTATTAGGATAACATTCATTAGTGCAAAACCAACAATATCTCAAATTTGAGAATATTTCGTATATTTTTGTGTCGTTACACACGTTGCTACAGTGTGTCTTTGATCATAATCTGTAAATATGTACAACTTCTCATGTGTTGAAATGATGCTTAAAGAGATACAACATTCATTAAAGTCAAATATAGAAATAAGTGCAGCTCTGTTACCAGTTACCCAAGGTCGGCTGTTTCAACTCAGAGGACAGGCTGACATATTTATACGCGTTTTTGCCTTCACTCGATATTGGTTGATTGAAACTCTGCCTGTTGGCAGCTTTATCCAAAGTGGAAGTTAACGGGGAAACCCAGCGGGACCAAAGATGATCCTAAGAAAATCTTTCGGCATCAACTTGATTGAAATGATATTCGCACATTCTCTCTAAAGGGATTGATATCCATCTCAATCATAACCCCAATGTGGTCCCATTTAGATTCTAGTGCGATTGCCAGATATTCATGGTAGCCATTCATGGATGCAACTGCAGTGCAGTATCGCCAAACACACAGAAAATAATATATATAAATTATTAAGACATTTTGCATTTTCTGTTCATTGATTTCAAAATGGAAACCTGGTCAAATTTCAAAAATATATCTCACCCAGGTAGTACATGTATACATGTATGTATCGTTTGTGATAGGCTACCCCAACCACCGCAAATAATGATGTACCGGCAGACGTGAATTTAAATACTGATTACCAACACTGAGGTACCAGTAGTTGTAAAATGGTATATATATATATGTAGTTTTGATTATATTAAGAACTATATATCCAACTAATAATTCTCCATCAGATACTCAGGAATGTTACTAACAGTTGTCGACGTTAGGACAACAGTATACAAAATTCGTCACCATATGGTAAATTGTCTACCCTTATCACGCTAACTGTGTAAGGAATTTGATGAAAGCTAAATTTAGACAGATACCAACTTATAACTTCATGTCACTATTTTACTGCAAGCTTATGTTTGTATGCAAATTATCGTGTTACTTACACAACGTTAAAAGTGGCTCACACTATTAATATGATGTCATGACAGTTGTTAGAAACAACTGCATCATTGCAGGAGTTTGTTATGGTTGTTAAATATCAACGTCTACTAACTAACATGTCTTATATATTTATACAACCTACAATGTAACACGCAGAAATTAACATTATTATAATATTACTGGTAATGCAAAACGACATAACGTCGGACGACAGAAAATATTTTCTACAATGAAAAGGAATGAACACTCCATTGTGAGTTCATCTGAGTTTACCCAACCCTACCGGTAAATTTGTTTCTTTTTTGAGTGGTGGAGGAGGGGGGATGCTTTCTCTTTTAAGCGGGTATCTGTTAGGTCTTATTACTTATTTCTCAATTGAAAGCGTTTTAATGTCTATCGATTTATCATATTTTTTATGATATACTAGTCAATGCATAACGTTTTGTTAACATCAAATATATATTTACCAACAATTAGCCCAAAAATGTTTGAGTGAATTGTTAGTATGTCAGCAATATACATAGTTGTCCATTGTGGCGAACTGACGGGCATAACCCAGATAAATTGCGGACGGTCGTTGAACCACATTAGACCCATCCAAAAGGTAGCAAATCTATGAAATCTATAGCTCTTGTTTGGTTGAGTGTAAACACTTTCATTAACAATATTTTCATTCATTATGCAATCTATGAGGACCGATGTGGGATTTTAATCTAGCACAGATCATTATAAGTTTCTACCGTGGATTGTACCTGCAACATGATATGTTTTTATTGTACTTCCCGGAATATAGTCTAGTCTAATTGAAAATATGTTAGAAAAACATTTCTTCGACACAGCTCGATCATTTCCAAAGATTGTCAGGGTTCTAAGACAGTTATGATTTAAGTGATTAATTATATGTGATTTGTCGACATGGTGGATAAACACAACCTCCAACATTATCAGCACAACTTTATGTTCATTGCAGTAAAACAGACGTTGACAGAAACAAACTTCAAAAACAAGAACAGTTGTTATTTCAAACAGAGGACAGTTATTATAAAGAATGAATGTTATTATATTAGTACATTATAAATATTATAAACGTATGGAATATATGTTTTAGGAAATTGTTGAATAAGTATGATTTAAGTCAGATCTATACTGTCAAACCTACAAGTAAACCATTATGATAGTTGTACCTGGATAAACATGGGCAAGCTATATGTAAGCTGTCTAAATATTTATTTTATGATATTAATTCGCAATAACTATAGCGGTAACTTAACATGTTAATCTAATGAATAGCGACAATATGTCAGTAGCTGACGAAGGAGATTTAAGCCAAAGGTTGGTAATATAGGCCTATATAGC
>JAODAF010044323.1:13435-27373 GCA_027574765.1 Molpadia intermedia
AACGATAAGTGGCATGGAACATATGTGATAATAGTCCATTGATCAGTGAAATCTCAGTAACTTGTGCCGTACTCCGAATTTTAATCTTCATTCTCCCAGACAAAATAATTTTACTTAAATGTGCGGAATTTTGTTTTCTAAATAATAAGGCAATTAAACAGTACTACGGACAAAATGTTTAAAAGCGTCATTTGAGTTTTTTGGAATATAAATACAAAGGAAAAGTAGTACCTTCAAGATGTTCATAAAGGCACCCACAC
Organism: Molpadia intermedia; assembly: GCA_027574765.1. Lineage (NCBI taxonomy): Eukaryota > Metazoa > Echinodermata > Holothuroidea > Molpadida > Molpadiidae > Molpadia > Molpadia intermedia. The sequence continues at coordinate 13,696 of JAODAF010044323.1, forward strand.
ATGTTTTGAAATGGTAAATTAGTCCAAATAATATTGAATAAGCTTTTTGAGCTTTCTCGATCCATATATGGATATACTGTTGTTTCAAAACTGAATTATCTTAACAACACAGAAATCTCTCTTCAATATACCTAGAAATTATGGAAATCAGATGGCAACATGGTATACGCACCCTTTAAAACCAGCAAGCCTGTGTTGCATACCTACTCGGGTTATTGACATCGTTATCTTCTTTTAAACTCCAGTTTGTTTCATATGGTAAATGTATGATTGTACAAACATATTAATAAATGAAATAATGTTGTCCATTGGGAGCATACGTGTATAGTGCACATGTACATTACGTCATGTTTTGCCATACGGTATTCAGATGTAGATGCCCACCATGGATCTCGACTGCCCTAGCTATAATTTACAGCACATAACCGTTACTAGATGACTGTGTCTATGTATATCTTGACAGATCATATAAGGTATACACATGCCTAGGTTACAGTACAATAACTTTCTTTTTATACACATGGGTTACAGTAGAGTATCTTTCTTTCGCAGATTTGGCAGTGGGTTTTTATTGAATGGATTGCTCTGCCGGAGTAGATTATTATGTGCGGATGGTATTGATTAGTGCCAATTATGAGACCTTTTAGGGTTTGTTTGTGACACCTCAATTAATGAGGCATTGTCCTTCCCGATCCTTAATATACTAAACTAAATTATCGTCGGACTCTATATCGTCGTATACTGTCGTACAATAAATATACTTACATAATTCCATACACTCTATGAAATGCAAGTGTTGTTGTTGTTGCCGCCTTACGATATTTATATATATACCTCAAGTAACGAAACTGATATATATATATTCTTGCCAGGTACATCAACTCATAACATTAATGCATTAATGTTCATTTGCAGTTATGAATAATGCACGGTGCTCTCAGTTCATAGCATTCAGGTTAGTGGTTATAAAGAATATTACTAGGACTATACACAATATCTTACAATTTACACGTTACATAAATATTATTAAGGCACGTATACTTTACTCAGATGTCTGTAAATTGTAATCTGGACTCGTTATCATTGTATAGGCTAGGCTGTTTTTGTGGTTTCATATTGTAGTTAACTGCGAACGACTATTAACGTTAATTGTATATTGTAGTCTACAACAGTACCGTACTAGCTTTGTTTAATACTTAAAACTATAAAACATGTTACTCTCGTTAATGCTTAAAACACTGACCTAATTTGAAAACAGAACATATCCCTATGTGCATTGATTGACGTCGCAACCTTGATTGAACTGCATGTCGCAAAAGTTAAAGTAACACCGGCGCCACGGATGTGAAACCCTCGTATAAGGAGTAATAATACATCCGCTCACCGATTGAATCATAGCACAGATTATTTATATAACTGCTGTAACTGCGCAATAATAGGGACTGCGTAGAGCGGTTTCGCGCATTTCAATTAGGGCCAATGCGGTACAAGAATTTCTTTCACTCAAGTACTTCCAGATTTTGGAAACTTCACAGAAAGTCTGACCAGAACATACAGGTTGTATGTTATGGACAAGCAGCGTCCCAAGCAAGTCTACTCAAACTTCCCGTAACACTAAACAGAGGCTGATGAATCCAATCAAGCTAATAGTAATAAACAATCCTGGACAAATATGTTGCTGTGTAGTACAATTACGAGACTAATGATACTCATATACATACAACTTATCCCAGCCCCTAAAATAACATTAGTTTTGTTATGCGCGAGAACAAAACAACATTGGGTGATGGGATCACTTTTTGTACAGAATTATCGATACATGTTGCATTACGCACCTTGACGTTCTTAGTGCTAATGACTAAGCGCTTCAGAATGTCAGAAACTTTTCATTATTTGTTAGTGGAAAGTGCAATCATTGCTATAATTGAACTCCTGTAGAGGACATTTGTTTGGTCACAATTGATCTCCATATAGTTACCAATTTAGCATATTCTAATAGTTTCTCCGAATTTGACATTTAAAACCACCATAGGATCGAAGGTATAAACTTTCTTTGCACATTTCATTACCGTAAAACTTGAATTGTCATGTAACTTCGGTGAGTTGAAATCAAATTTAGAAAGTGAAGAGCTGACAAATCACATTCCACCAGGAAAAGTCATCATCACCATTACTTATACTTATCTTTCCAGATTTGTATAACTTAACACTGGAATTATTAAATACACTAGGGAACGATCCTTACTTTCCCAAGAAAGTGTTCACAGAATAACTTACTACTTCATCATATCATTATATTAATTCATCTTGTATGTAACCTTATAGGCGGATAATCCTATCGGGAAACTGAGTATGCATTGAATACTTTGTAATTGTAATTCTGGTGTGAAGGAACTTTTGAAAATGCATCTTAGTAACACCATCTTTTTTTCATTATATTACACAACGATTTGCCAATTATTAGACACAGGAGATTCAGATCATCGTATATTCAGTGATAATATAATGGTTTCTTGTCTACGATTCCTGACATCTATCATTAACGTTTACATATCATTCAGTGATTATCTTGAGTTCATAATCTGAAGGTGACAATTGATGTCTTCCCGTATCTCAACTTTAATATACTGAAATCTACAAAAATGAAATCTAAAAATGAAATCTAAATTATATAATTTTGTTTGATATGTGCCCCAATTTAAACACTCTTCCTTCTCAGAGAAAGCAATTTCAACATGGTAGCCTATCTACAAATTGCATAGATGAGTTTCGTGGTTACGATTAAGTATTAACATGTAATGTGGTGGTCTACATGATTGCCTTAATAGCAACAATATTTTAAACCAAATATGGAATGGAAACAAATACTTAATACGGCAGTTCTGCATAGGCCTTGCAAAGACAGGAGTTATCTATCCAGTTACTATTACGCACACCACAGCCTTACCATAGCATTTGAATCAATGTAAAATTATTATCTTATAAGTTATTTTCTTATACGATTCTTGAGTTATACGACGTCACCTCAGCAAGATATAAGATCGCCTTAATCTTATCAAATCTCCACAATTTTCACACCTGTTCGACTATCTGCGAGTGATTCCCCCTAAGATCAAAAGGATTAATTACGATGCCAACTAAACTCCTCGCGAAATTACAGTTCTCTATTAACTTCATCTGTAGACTACGGACATTGAACTAAAAGCGAATATGGCATCTTGAAAGTGTTGGTGTATATTAGCTTGCATAGACAATTTTGAGAGGTTGAAATCAACTTTGTTTCTGTAACGAACTTTTAACCAAACCAAAATTGATCTTGGAAGTCTTGCAACTGGACAATATACGATATTATTCGATCATTCGATGAATTGTTTCAGTTGAGTTCAGTTTATTATATATTTATCCTCCAAAGAAGTGTCAGAGACTAAATACAAATGACATAACAATATCATAAACATAAATATATATGGAATTACAGGCACCAGCGAGAACAAAAGGAACAAAGAAATAAATATATAATGTGGAGATGAACTCAAAAGCCCTTCATGATTTTATAACAGAGTATGCTTAGTTTCCTAAGAACCACTTTGTTCTTAGATTGAAATAGTAGTTCCATTTTCAACGAGCTAGTTCTCGTTAGTTTTCATTAGAAAAAGATGGACATTCAAAAATATAATGGAATTCGTCCCCACCTTATCATCAAGTTGACAAATTAATACGATAACATGGGTTTAAAATTACTAATTACTGATGTAAATCAAAACTAATTGAACAAAACTAATTGGGCCTGTTCCACAACGATACCCTTTTAACAAAGTGATACATTTGATCGTGGACGACCAACATGATTTATATGACTTATATAACGGGGCAAGCGAGATATGATCGATTCACCCTGATCACGGATAGCAATTTAACGTCCTTATCCAATGCACACCGATTGATCACTCGGCATTTTACCACTTTCCTAAGACAAAAATGAGATTACCTCATACATCACAATCGTTTAACAGCCGTAATCAAACATAATGAATCATTGGAAACAACTGACACCACCGCATGCCAATTAATAAACTTCCTTTTGTTGTATTAAGATATACGGTATATTTGAATCACATCATGGTATTTAATAAGACGTTTGTGGAAAATAGTCACGTCGAATTCACATTTACTCAAACTAGCACAATGTCGTCAGCCACAAAGTACAATGGAAGATCTACGTCACGATCCTCCTGTATCGGCATACGTAAGTCTTTCTGATGAGCTCACGAAGTCAAAAGCCCGTTTAGAGAAACACTTGAGTTCATTGACTGACATCGAATGAGAAACCTTTTCCTGTTTTTAGATTGGTGTTCTAGGATATATACATCACAGTTAAGTAATTACATAGACTTAAATATTGGTGGGTTTAATTCATAAGTGGATACAAAGGGGTTGTTAACTTTCGAGGAACGACTTAATTCGTTTAAAACTGAGTAATCTCAATAGTACAATGTCACCTCACTGCTTACTATTTACTCGGTACTTTTGCATATATACTAACATTCTATAATTTGAAATAATATCTATATTGGCTTGGTAATATTCATTATATCTGTCGTTTTAGAACCATCTCTATGACATGATTAATAAATCCAGGACGGTTTGTTTTGTTATTGTTTGTTATTATTTGTTACTGGGAGCTTCATTTGTCCGTTTCGTGGTATTGCGGTGTCTGTTGTTGTAGCCTATAGTGTAGGCCGTAACATTCACATTTTAGGATATGTCTTGTTTTATTCTTTTCTAGCCACGCTATTGACCTATAGTATTTCCGTATATCATACCTACGGGTATACAATATTGCATTCACCACCAATTGTGCATTTTAACCACCGATTGCCTTAACTGTTCTGAAATATTTCATTGCTCTATCCAGCTTACTTGTTCTTATGACTGTTCAATTCCAACGATAGTTAATTATTTTGCACTTAGTTATATTTATTTCATATATGCTCATTGCACTTAATTTGACTCCCAACAACATACTAATCTACATATTACATATTTCAGGTACCGGTACGTAAAATCATACGTTGGTTATTTATCAATATGCAGTCCGCCGCTGAGATAGTCAACTCAGCTCATGGGAACAGACCTTCTACCACGTGTCATTAGTTTCTACAAGTAACCTTACATTATCATAGACACTACATTAGCAAGGGTGGCGCCAGCGGGGGATATGGGACGGTTGTCAGGTCGGGTCGGGGAGCACGAATCTCCTGTCAGGGAATATTTCAAAATATTGCGGAATTGAATTGAACTGATACTCGAGTCCGCGGTCTCATCACCTGACATCTCCGGGTGGGTATCTTCATACACAGATGCCGTTCAGCTCTTCATGTGTCTTCAAGTCTCTTCATATCACGCTCACCCAGCAACTCAACCAGATAAGAAACTGGACCTAAGTGTTCCAACACAGTAGATGGTAACCAACGAGGACCATTTAGAACGTTAGTTACAATGACAAGTCGGCCATGAATTTGTTTCTCCGCCAGCTGCTTTTTACCCACACTCTCCTTCAGATTTGGCTTCAACAAATCAAGATGATGTGTTCTGGGCCTTCGATTCATCAACATTTCAGCAGGAGATATGCCAGTTGTAGTGAGTGGGGTTACCCGATAACCGAATAGGAACCGACAACTACGGAACTCAATGGTTCCACTTTGGTCTTTTTTGATGCCTGCTTTAAAAATCTGAACCGCTCGCTCGGCTAGTCCGTTGGAAGCGGGATGGTGTGGTGCAGTGCGGATGTGTATGTTTCCATTTTTGTTCATGAATTCTGAAAATTTCGAACTTGTGAAATTGCTCCCATTATCCGTTACGTGTATGGTTTGAGGTGCCTCATGGGTAGCAAACATTAACATTAACTTGTCAATGGTAGCATGACTAGTAGCATAGGTTATATACATCAATATTCAGCAATGGAACGGAGTTCCGACACGTACGTTGAAATCGATCCACCCTCTTGTTGAACCCTGTTAAACTTGAATCGTTGTATGATCGGATCGTGTTGGGTTTTCCTGTTCCTATACTACATCCACAATGTCCTTGAATGATGAGTGTTCTAATTAGCTTCAACAGGTCTTCGAACCACAAATCTAAGCAATATCGACTTCTTTTTGGATGCCTCCTTGACATCATTTGCATCAAAGAAAAACTCTAGCCTTTCTATGAATTCAGTCCATGTCTCAATTGTATTGTTGTATTGATCTACTGTCCACATGGTTGCCGTGGTGATGTGTGTTTAATTACCTTCTTTTAGATTAACGCAATCGCCGAAGTGCCTTTTTCTCAAGCATCAAGTTAATAACACAGTTTTCTCACAGGTTCTGAATTTGTTATACTGGCGTACAGTAGTAGGCCTATATGGCTACTATTGGCTAGGCCCCTTAGCCTAGGCTTATGTCATTTTACGTTTACAGGAGATTACCTGATTCGGTCAATATCGCAGTCCACTGCATTGCATTAAAAAGTCACTTTGTAATCATAAACATGTTTCGTTCGCGTTTGTCGTTGAAGTTCTAATGGAACTGATTATGCGACGTTAAGTCCAAAATCCACAAACTTCGTTAGGACTTGCCTACCGATAATACTTCGTTTTACTTCGGTTTAACCACCGTATACATCCCTAGGAGCCCATTCTCGTCGCCAACTTTGTAGTAACTTGCGACTATAAAATGATAAGAAACCTAAAGTTCATTGTGGGTTCTTTATCCCGTTTATTATGAAGATATAATCGTGATGCAAAACTACATCTGGCTGGTCAAAACGTAAACCGCGTCCCAACTCATTCAGCCCTAAAAAGTTAAAATACATAAATCATAATATACCAGTCTACTGTCTAGATTACCAGACACAGAAGGCGGCGTGCAAGCTATATGTGTATGAACTATAGGCTACTACTTTAGTTATGTGCTACCTCGCTGTGTATCACAATCACACAATGTAATTGCACAGTATTCGGCTCATAGTGTTGATGATCGAAACAAACAATACAGTGATATAAACAACCCGTCGTCGGTGAAATTAACCCCAGGCTGTAGGGGAGGCTAGCTCCGTTGTCTGGCAAATCCTGGCGTCACCCATGGCCATTAGAGATTACGAACCACGTGCTTCAACTTAGGTTGCAGTTTCAAGTCACCTTACATTTACATGATGACAGTAAATGTACATACACATCGTACGTATATGTTATAGTATATGTTATAGTCACTGTATACAGTGTATGTACTTTCCATAGGCATATAACCAATTCTCGTAACGTTGGCATTCTCGCATTACGCCATAGCCAATTCATTATGTGCCAATATCATATCAATAGTTTAGTGCAGTCAATTGTTCATATCACAATTGTGTTGGCAACATACCATCGCCAACCTCATATATTTCATTTTACTGTGTCATATAATTGTCATTGATTACTCAATATCTCTCCCGTGCTTTCTCCTCTCTCTGTTCAATCTCGCGACCCTGGTCGTCAGCAAGTATGGCAGATATATACATCACTGCAATTCTCTGGAATGCCTAGGAATATATATGCACGAGGAACGTACGGGCAAGTTTGGTTGCGTCTGGGTTTCCATAAATACATATCCCATATGTATCCCATCGGTTATGAATTGATGGTATTAGTTTGATACACCTACCAGGTAAGACAAATAAAATGTGTTTATCAGGGTAATGTGAATGGGTAGAATATGCCGGCATTCCAAAACATGAATCAACCTCTGATCAATATCAACCTCTGAAATGAGAAGGAGACAGTTAGACATCGGGCTCTGATAGTGAGGACGCCACTCCAATTTACGTAGAGCTACACAATTGTTACGGCGTTATTTATGGTACCGTTACCGTTCCGAGTTGTACGGTGGCAGGTGGGTGCATTATAGGTATGGGGATACGGAAGAGTATAAGCCCTGTAAATACGTTTACCCCGCCTCATCTCAAATATCAACCTCAAAATATTAAAATACCAAACTATTAACTTGTCATCTATTATACATACGGAAGCTCTGAACAGAATCAAACATATAGGCCCTGGCTATATTTATTTCCACTTCAAACGTAACATTCCATAAACCAAAATGGAACTAGTTTACGTAACGGAGCGTACATGCCACAGTAATTAAGGCGGGAGGCCTTTACAAGTGAAATTTAAGTGACATTTGATTTCAACTCTAAGGTACAGTTTTCGATCTAGCAGTGTACCCAGCGACATCATTCAAGCATTCAAACATTGCTTTATTAACGAAATGTGGCTATTTTAACGATTTGACCCTTACATGAATACGCTTTCTTGACTTGATCTCCATTTGTTTCTAGTAGTGTCACGTAGGGTACTAGACGTGTGTTTTCGTATTCTAATTTGACCAGGGATGTGCATATCCTATGTCTGACAGGGGCCCAATCTGGGCAATAAATTCTTTAGGAGTTTACAAAAGGTGTATCCACAGGAAGCACATCAGAGTTTATAATCATGAATATCCCTTTTCAGTGAAACAAAATTATATCTTATAGTCACAAAGAGAGAAAGAGAGGAATGAAGTTCCGACCAATGATAATTTACAATACGATAGTGATTCATATTGTTTAAATGATTTACACGTCAGGCATCTATTGTCGTTAGGAAGTGAATTCCTTAGTTTAGAATCAATAAAACGGGCACTTTGTTGAGAGGACTAAAGTTGGAAGAAGGCCCGAAAGGATGGGATAGGAACTGATTTGGAGTAGGCCTACGTGTAGGATAAGAATAACGATCTACAGAGTCATATTATGCAACGATTTCTGTAATGTCGTGGCTGAGTTAAGTCAAGTGTACACTTGTTTTCATAAACTGACAAACTAGATAGTGCATGCCCAAATCCCATATCTGCCCTTCAATTCCCAGTTCTTCTTTTTCCAATATCTGCGTCTACAGTGATGTCAACAGCAATGAGTATTCCTGTCATTGCTTTCGTGGCTGAGACTGCTCGCCAATTAGATAATTCATAAGATTTGTATAAAATACCACTAGACCAAAATGTGAGCAATATTTGCATGAATCAGTATCACATGGCCTGTTCCTGCGATTCTCTCATACATAAATCCTCAAGTGTCATTCTTCGTATATCGTGTTTACTTGTTATTATATCAAGCAGATATATGTGTGGCGCCACTTTTCAATAATTAATGAGTTCATAGCGTTATAACATTTTTTTTTATTACCATTATATACCCCAATATCAATATCATATAGCCTATACACACACACACGTACATACATTGTACACACACATCGGCAACATATATACCTCGAAACCCAAACCATATATTTCAGTAAGTCAAAATTGCTTCGACATGTTTACATATCGAATGCTAAAAACCAATGTCATGACAAACAATTAGATGGATTTCACATAAGGCATTGTTTTTTTTGCCTATTCCATACTTATTTAACTGATTATTTAATTTAAATGCAAGATTAATTATAATATTTTGAACAAATGCCAGCAGGTTATATTTCTTCGCTCTTTAGTTTACATGTCTTGTAGGCGGTAATCTATTTTCAAAGTAGGTCAACCATGCTCCGATTTGTCCAGCTTAAGGGATTAGCGATATAGAGACGCCTACGGGTTTTGTTATAGATTTAACTATTACAAAGATATATAGACTCTTATTTATTTTTTATTGATTACAAGATCTCTCACAGCAGTGTCCAAGGTTTTTCACTAAATGCGTAAGCAAGAGTATCACAGAGTAGCACAGTTGTACAGTTGAACAAATGTGACTTGTTGGCAGGCTATATATGTGACAACATTCAGTACCCCATGATCTAAACTGGTGTACAAGTTCTTCCCTTTAAGAAAAAAAATCAAAATGGGCAAATTGGAAACATAATATGCAGTACTGCTGCATAGAAATCAATGTTATCAAATATATATAGCCAATACATGGTTCATGTTCAAGTGCAAAGATAAATGAGTATTATTGTAAGTATATAACGCACTTCGCATCAATCATAAATTAATAACGGTTATTGTCAGTTTAAGTTACGTTCGCCTTTTATGATATCTACTTCATCTGTTGTACTCATTATGTTGGATTGTTATTATATTGGACAGATTTTGGTTTAGTTAAGAATGTATCCGTCACTTGCCCAATCACCGGTATCCCCATTTATTCACTGTACTAAAAGTACATGTAAACTCATCTGTAAGACAAATTAATTCTCCAACCAATGTATTCATGAGAATATAAAAAGTTGATGGATACTACAATCATTATAAAAATACGCTAATGTATGTACACAATTTAAGGACTTCGAAGCCACTTGTCGATAACAGGCTTCACCTACATAATTATGGACAGAAGTATTTAAAGCAACATACAATCCCAATACTCCAACGTTGTCGGTTGTTAATGCAGAATATCGTCTCTAATGAGCGAGAAACTTTCTTTCCGTTTGCATGTTTGGCCTTGACAAGATCTGTTAAGTATAAATGATTTTCAGAGAGCCATATACTCTTCACGCTTAATGTTAATACGTTTTGCACGAGCGAGGAAGCATACTTACTTAATATGTCAACGAGTTTTTAGCAAATTAGTACGGCATGCAAGCATGCATATTAAAGTACATCTGTCAATTTCAGAGTACTTTTCAGGGTAAATAAAAAAATCAAATAACAAGTTTTGAATTCGCCCTTTGTATCCAATCTGCAACAGTTCTTGTTCAATTTTACTTTTGCATGCAACGGCATGCAAAGTAAACAATTTTTACTTCAAGTTTACAGACTATAGTTACACTTTCTGCGATCAACCGACGTGTTCACATTGATGTAACCAAAATTTCATAGAAGGCGCACATCAAGTCGACGGATGTCTGCTGCATACATCACTCTATGACATAAGGTAAAGAGGTGTCTCCTGCCATTTGATTCGCCCATAGGCCACGGAGAGAGACATTTAAGGTGTATAAGAATGTCAAATCAATACCCTTTAGGTATTCATACTCGGGTTATCTTATCAAGATTCCATGCCAATCAATCTATATTATCATTGATTCATCTTAAGTAGATGATTTCTCGGCCGTCCGATGAGTGACATTTGTAGGAATAAATATTTCTTATCAGTAACTTAGAGCATTACTATTAATTCTGATTGTTCATTGTAGTGTATAATGGTGTATATGCGGGCTGATTCATACTCCACACTCCCATGTAATCACCCATTAGTTTATATCAGGGAAACTCCGTATAACGAATAAAAAATGTATAGAATTTTGTAGATTAATCTAACTATTCTAGAGTTCACAAGACAAATGTGGCCGGTGGGTGATGGTGGAGGTGGCGGTGGGGGAAAGGCCTTATAGTATGTATGGGAAAGGTTAAAGGGAAATGTTAGCATCTTTCGGTATATAGGGCATAATCATGTATGGCCAACGTGGCCCGATGTTTCTTATGTTGTTGCGATGGTAGCACATTTGCTTTAAGGAGGTGAGGGGGGGGGGGGTGCCCTGGATCCGCTCTTGTCTCATAATCAGACTCGCAAGAAATCGTCAAATAATAAATGATCAATACCATGAACAGCCATCAGATAACCAAACCTCAGTGAATGCAAGCGATCCGCATGCACTCTCGCATATTTATATGGCTTGTTATGTTGAATGGTATTCAAAGATGGAAATAGGCGAGATGAGATATAACCCACCCTTTTGCCTTTCACGGAGCCAAAATGCACCGGCAAGCGGTATGTAAACGAGACTGTATATCACGAGTAAACATCATGATCCAAACATATGATGTAATACTTATTACCGTACGTCTAAATGTATCAAATATCACAATTAATTCCACGGGACTGTGACGGAGCTAATAAATTTCACCTGGTTATCCACGGTGCTAATGTGTGTTTAGTTCATTAAGAAGTACATAGTGCGTTAACTTCACAGACGGTTATGCTTCACCTTGTCACAATCTGGGACGTCGGAATCAAACCGTCTCAAAATGTGAATAGTACAAAGGCCTGCTTAGAAATAAATTCGATATTTCCGAATTATCGCGCCAATAAATGTAAATGATAGCATTGCCACAGTTGTTACGCTATCATGCGTCAGTGACATATAGCTGCCGACACGGCTGCATATGTGAAGTGCATTAATGACATATGGGTGAATGGTACCTGCGATACGCTTTATACGAAATACATGATAACGGCGTCGATAATGATCATTCCATTCAGAGTTGTAATCAGGGCATATTGAAAAAGTAAATCCAACTCATCTAAAAAATCTCAGCCACCAAATGATGGGTACTCGAAATGATATCCTTCATTGGGACTGTCTCTCGGGATTTCTTATACGTTCCTCATGAGGGGGTTGGAAGGGGTGTTCTTACTATCATTGGACATCAACAACAGAGGAGCCAAACACAATGCTTTAAAGACAATGTTGTGGTCAGAACATAACAGTCGTTCTGTAATATCAAATTTTATTCATTTTATTTATAGGATGTCATAGGGCCATTGATAGCAAATGTAACCTATCTGCCTATATAAACGTTCTTTATTCCCACAACAATGTAGGGTATAATTCCAAGACAGTTAATTCAAGGAGAATACATCAGATAATCCATATATATACGTGACCGCAATATTTATCCTTTTTAGAAATGAGTTTGAGTAACGGAACTGTTTTGTCCAATTGTTATACGAGATAACTTGTTTTTCCGTATATTAGTGTGTGTTGCTTGGTCTACCATGGATTACCCTGCAGCATATAGCTATCACATTGCATCACTCCCACGATTGGTAACATACTTTGTTTTCATAACAGTTACAAATCTTTTGGTATTATTACAATATAAGATTTCAACGGCGAAGGGGTTATTGTGTTTATGATTTTTAAAACGAAAAAGGGATTAGAATTGATTCAGGAATTTCAGTAACGAAAAAGTGTCCAAGTTCTTTTGCAACATATATTTAACATAACAAAGCACCTGTGGATACAATGAAAAAGATCAAAATTCGAATTCGATGGTACGTGGGCCAATGAGGTCATCTATTAACCCCTATTTTCGAGCCATATGGTCATATGTACACTGGTGACTGATTGTTAACAATAAATTAACTCATTAACTCATTTTTACGCCATATTTAATTAAACCCATGTCAAATTCAACATAACACCTTCTTCAGATGTTGCTAATAGTTTATCCAATACACTACATAAGCCTTTATTGATTACACTATTGCTTACATCATTGTATCGAAACAGGGCATCACTGGTACTGTCCATTTTTGTATGCACTCTTCCTGTATCGATCGGTTTCGTGAGTAAAAAGCTCATCGACCGAAAAATCTAACCAGAATGCAAAAATTCTACGAGGTTTCGATGGCACAATATTCATATGTCTACATACATATTAGCTAGCTAGCCATTAGTAAGTTCTGTAACAAGTTTGTAAGTACGTTTGTAAGGAATAAATTACTAGAAAGTTTAAGTTATAATGAAAACTGCCAGTCATAAATCATCTAGTACTGACTGAATACTACTCGTATCATCACGGTTGTATTTGGAGAATTATTTTCATTGTACAGTGTTTTGTGGAGGACAGAACAGACTATTAATATTGCATCATTCATTACATCCCAGATAGGCTATGAC
>JAODAF010044324.1:8180-18749 GCA_027574765.1 Molpadia intermedia
TGTTCCACATCATTATACATACATTTTAATTAACAGTATACTAACAATCAACTATACAATGTGTCTAACAAATTTTTCACATGCTGTAATTATATAAATAGGAAATTTGTATAATTGATATTTTCCTCTAGTAGGTACAAAATGTAACATTGCCTTCCAACTAACATGATATACATTGCTTGATAGTTGATATGCTTTATAAAATCTAGTCAACATTCTCTCTGCTTAATTAAAAGCAGTTCCAGTATAGATACACCAATATAATCTTCAGCTCTTTGAGGTACTGGAAATGGATTTTTATTTAATAATAAGAAACTACATACATATTACATGTATATATGCATAAGGATAAGCATAAGATCAAACTAGAGATAGGGAGAATGGCAATTAAATAGCTCAAATTATTTTGTAGCAGGCTTCTCGTGGGAGAGGGTTCTTATTGGGGAAGGGATGACCCTCTCCCATTTGTGCATTTTTTGTATAATTAATAATGCTTAAATGCAAAATAGTGCTATAGTATGTTCAGTTGTTTGTTATTTGCTTTGCATTTTATATCCACTTCGTAGATTAATATTGCCAATGCCTACATTCTTCGGAACTTTCCCTTTAATAAGAAACCTACGCTGAGGGACAGGGGATGCTAATTGTCTAATTTTAGAAAGCTACGCTCCCAGGGTATCAACCAGGACATATCAAAGCTATATCCTCTGCACAATTTGTAATGCATCTGAAATGAGAGTATGCAGACTACACACATTGCTTGAGGAGAGAGCTAGCTTGAATTATTCAGATATTAATGGCGGCTTCAGGGGATACATCTTGAATCTAGGGAAGCATTTCAGGCAATCAAGTATACAAGAAGAAATTACAAAGTGGCAAAGTACACCAATTTAGACAGTCTTTCAATCAATTTTAATATTTAACACTATATACTCATTCACAAAGATACTATAATACTAGCTGAAACAAAGCACATGTGTGAACTGGAATAGGAGCCTAAATTTATGGAGGTGTGGTATAATGTTGAACATGCAAAGCCTAACAGGAATAAAAAAAAAAATTAAAAATGGAAAAATACTCAAAATGGAAAAGAGGAAAGTGGACATGTATGCATTACATAATTTTCCATTTTAAAATTACCTGAGTACATGATGAGTACAGTCTGCTTACCCAGGTCTGTTTGTTCTATCTGGTTCAATCATACTCAGGTTCAAGTCTTTCAATCAGTCTTAACATGTACCACTATATAATCATTGACAAAAATACTTACTAGTCACACACGAAACACAGCACGTGTGAACTACAATAGCAGCTTAAAAAGTATTGAAAGGAAGGTGTGTATACATTATACAGTACTGCATCTATAGGCTATGCTTCCATGTAAAAGTAGGTTGAAGTCACAAATCCAGTCCATTCACTATACCCTACAGAGACTAAAAACACTTTTATTTGCAGAAGGCTATGCTAGAAGCTTTTTGTTTTATTTTCATCTTAAATTCCCCCAAACTTACTGGTTTGGGTATTCACAAGCGTCTATACTTACCCTGCTCTCATCCAAATAGCATATTCTTACCTACATGTAGCTAGCCTATTTACGGAAGGAAGAATGGGCACACTCCCTGCTACAACAGGTCATCGACCCATTACCCATAATGCCTAAGACGCCATCTTTCTTCCTTCCGCCTATACGGAAACACTATAAAAGTACTAGATCGCGATGTGAATTGAAACAATTCATGAACTTCATGGGGAGGCCAGGGCCCCGACCCCACTCCCTGGGTCTATGCCAGGGATATTACAGTATATGTAGGAGTTAATTAATGGTTAAAAGGTCAACATTTTAAGGTAAGAAGAATTAGAAAACCTTTCTATAAAGTTTATGAACTGTATAGTTAGGAGTGAATACAAGGTTGGAATTTTATGGTATAGATAGGACAAAAGATAGTTTTAGTAGACAAATAGTTGAACAATAGACACAGGTATAGCACAAATAAGATGTACATAAAACAAGAATGTCTGTCTCAAGCTTCGTTAACTTTTGGGAATTATTGTGATCAAATAGAGAATCTTATAGTTAGAATTTCAACCATTCTTGCTTTTCAGTGGAAATTTATTGAACTATTTCATCTTTTGTGTCTTTATTGTACCTTTCTCACCACTGCTTAGAAGGTGGAAAATAAAACTTAATGCATTATAGTATTCATGAATCATGAGTACAGTATATACTATATACAGTATTACAATTACAGTGGCCGAGTCATACCAAAGACTTTAAAAGTGAAACCTGCTGCCTTCTCGCTTGGTGTTCAGCATAATGAGATTGGAGTAGGGTATCATAGGAGACTGCCTGACCATTGTGGCCATAGTGGCAAAATGTAAATTACATTACATGTATTGACTCATATGGCCATACTCATACATGCTGGGGTTTGAAGCATTATCAATGTTAGGCTAGGCCTGCCCTCTCTATGTAAGACTAGCTACTTTCTTAAAGTTTAAAACTGAGTTAATCACAGTAAACATTCATATTTTGCTGCATGTGAAGTTCCAAAATAAATTTTCTAACCAGGGGGTGGGGTCTACACTTTTTTGTGTGCCTAGGGTCTATGAAGGGTTTAATCCGGGCCTGGTGCCATCAGGCTAATACATGGCAGATTACCTTGGGTACATGTATGGTTGTAACATATTAGAAACCACTACTAACTTTGATTTGATTGTGAACATACCCCCCTGTAGGCTGGTATAGCAGAAACAAGGGGAATTATGTACATTAGTCATATAAATTATATAGTGGTTCTTCCTGACAGAGTAACAACAAAGATTCTCGTCACACATGTTACATACCTATAGGTAACCAATAGATGTGGGTTGAAATATAACTGATAATATATCAATCTTAGATCAAAAGAGCTCTGAATTTCTCTCCCTGCCTTTGTGATGAAAGGTTGCCATGGCAATTTATTGTAATGTTTACATGGAGTTTACTACAATTGGACTGAGTGGGTTTTACTTGACAAATTTCGTCATGTGGCAAATATTTTCTAATGGGAGAAACATATATCATCAATTTAATAGAGAAAGGAGCCAATTCAGTAGCTAAAAAGCAGGCCTATTCCAGAAAGTTTATGTTGATGGAAAGGTGCCATTGGAGTTCACATAATAGATTAATGTTTGTGATTTTGTGATACTGTCAAATGTACAGTATATACAAGATTTTTATTCTTAGGATGGTAGGGCCAATTGTGCGGTACAATATCTGTAAGAAATTTATTGAAAAAACAGCGAGTAAACACACACTTGGTTATTTAGGAAAGGGCGACAATATTCTTTTTTTTTGCAAGCTGGGAGGGGGGAACAAGGAAGGGAGAGGCTGGGTCAATGCAATCTCAGCCACTAGGTAGGTCCTCAAAATGGAAAAAGAATGAAATAAAGTAGAAAATTTTGAGGTCCAAAATCTGTAAGGAATTTATTGAAACACAGTGAGTAAACACACAGATGGGTTATTTAAGATGTAAGATTAGAAGAAAGATGTTGGCGTAGGACAGGTATTAGGTGAGGGTTGGGAATGGTGGAATTCCCCAAATTTACTGGTTGGGTATTTACAAGTGTAGATACTTGTCAGACTATGCCCCAGAAATAGATGGAAGCCATAGGGTCATGGTAGTGACGTCCCATGAGAGTCAAACATGACTGTTTTTCTTTCCATAATTAAGCTAGTAAGTGGATGTTCAGCAAGGTAAGTTTAATAGCACTGTAAATTAATTTTTTTCAAGTGCATATAAGGATTATGTATTCACATAATGTTGAACAATATGTGCCTATCCAGTATTTGGCATTCTGCTGTTGCTATGCTAATGGCATGTAAAGTATAATCCCATTGACTCAGGAGTACCCTGGGTAGCTCACTTCTTGCCAGGGATTTGTTGCTCACGTTATACTCCGCACTTCCTCTATCCTCTATTGTCTGAGCCATAAACATAACAGGTTGATCACCATGCACAGAGCTTCAAAGTCTTCATTAAACTGTTTATATGATCAAAGGTGAGACATGCAATAGGTTCACTATGGAATGTTGACCACATGTGAAGTTAATGTTTATAAACCTGAAGAGTGTATGTGTTAGTACTGGAAGCATGTTGTTCACAACTTCACAGTAACAATATCCTGACACTGCTATACAAAAATACAAAATCCTTCTATTACGGTTACCCTATATGCCTGGAGCTATCACACTGGAGTAGAATAATGTAGTTACAAGGACACTTCCTCTAATGGGTTTTATTTATTTGTTGTAAACTGATCCAAAATACTAATCCTACAAATTAGCTACAATACTGGTTAGTGGTTACACAACTCGAATAATGACAATGGACTCCTAATACTCATCATGTACCACATATTAGTCCCTACATGGTGGATTGTTATGTAGTGCCCTGAACAACCTTTCACAATCACTTAGTATCAGTAGTGCTGTTCAAAACCAATTCATGAATAGTTAAATATGAAAACATTATAGTTTAATATGTTTATGTGTTATGTGTGCAAGCACTGCAACAAGCTAGATGATGTGGCAATAAATAAAACAATGCCAGATCTAGTAGACTCTGTTTGTAGACTCAGAGAGGTGCTAACCAGACCAGAACAAGACAATTTGATATAATAATATTTGATTCTGAAATACAATGGTCTGGACTATAAATTCCCCAATACTTACCTGACACGAAATTTACGAGTTATAGACTTATCACTCCCATACACAATGCACTCTTCTACTGCATCTAATCTCACACTGGTAAACTCTTAACAGTTAACACCGTCACAAACGGCATCTCTTATAATGTACAACAATTCATTGTCTTCTACCAGCCTGTTGTAACATGAAGCATCTAAACCAGGCATGCCTAACCAGTCAATCGCAGCCTGATTCCCAGTCACGAGAAGCCTGGAGAAGTTAAGAGAGCTATGTATGGCCAATGTGATAGACTAGGCCTAGCTAGCTAAGTTATCTCAAATCGCAAATATTGCAGAATCCAAAAGAACGAAAACGTATCATTTTCATTCAGACTTCGGGAGGAGTATTTTGGGGGGTTAACTCAAATTTGAAGGCTGTGTTCATATTACATATAAGTAGGTATATAGGCTATCAGTAATAAGGCTCCATATTTGGACTGGTAGAATCTCGGCAGACTGGCAACTGTAAAAGTAGATCTTGGTTCCAAAAAGGTTGGGACCCCCGTGATCTAAACTCTCTAACCATATTTCTAAATCTTTTCTATTTCTACTATTCCCTTATTTCAGATATATATCAAACAATTATTCTTACATTGTCACCATATCATGATCCCTCATCAACCTACAGTAGATCGAGAATCCCACTAATTATCGATAGTACAATGGATTGACCAATGGAAATTGCATATTAAGCTATTATGATTAGTTGGAAAATGATACAACTTAGGTAACAATATGGATAGGGATATTCCCTTTCAATTTTGGGAGGTCAGAGTTCATGCCGTTATAATGTAGTAAAATAGTCTGGAAAAAAGTGATACACTAGGCATACTCTAGTCTGCTATGGAAGTTCATGAAAATTATGAATCTATGACCGTTTACTCAAAACTAAAGTTTAAATATAGTGCACTGAAAGTATTCAGTATTCAAATTTTACTTGCAATTAACATGTCACTTACAGACTTTACAGTATAGGCCTAATATTCATATTGGCTAACACTTTTAACTCATGACAGCTATGAGCTAGACAACTCTGGTAGTCAAGTTAATAAAGTTTGACAGCTTGACCAGTAATCTAACCCCCCAGCAACCATCAGGTATGCCTTTGTTCGGGTGCTAGATTATCTTTGTTTCATTAAAGAGGGTACAACAGTAACTCACAGTACATAAATATACAAAGCCTACTGGCTACCTGGTACTACTGTACAAACTAATTGAAATCGTTGAAGAGTGCAATACAAAGAAACCTGAAATCTGAACCAGTCATGATCAGAAATGGATATATTATATGATCATATAGGATGTGAGGGCTCACGGTTAACAATGGCAAAGGCCCCAAAACCTGCTGTTGTGCCAGACATGTAACCAGACTGAATATTGGGATGCACATCTTTATTGGGAGGAGGGTGAGAGGCATGGCTGTATATTTGAAATATCAGTTTTCATCCATCCAGGCAGGTTTTACAATCAATCAACATTCCTGCTTTTCACAGAGTTTTGAGGGTTCCAGATAAAAGAACCATGATAACTCGGGTAGTAAAGTTTGACTGCTTGTGATACTGTGGTAGATAATTTGAAATCAATAGAATAAATTTATAATTAAGTTAGAAGTTCTAGAGCTGGGCGTTTTTGTTTAATTTGCTTAAACGTTTAAACGGTGTTATTAAACGTTCGTTTACCATTTAAATGAACAGTTATGTTGAAAATACCGTAATTAAAAATAATCCCTAGAATTCTCCAGATTTAGTGATAAACCCCAGATATGCTACTATATCATACAAGTATAAAAATCCATATTATTTCATATGTCCCTAGATTTGAGTGTTAAAAATCCCTAAGGCATTTAATTATTGTAATTAAATGCATGCGAGTTCACATTTTGTATTAAAACTTAGAACCCCAAAAGAACCATGGTGAGTCTACTGTTTCTGTGTGATCCAATAGAGGTGTTGCAGCGACATTACCTCAAAATAAATTATATATATGGTCTGGGAACTCAAGAGGAATTTCATGATCGGTTTCACAAAAACCTGAATATTATTTGATATATTTTGGGGGGATCATTTGATTATATATTAATCTGATTTCATCAAGATGTGAGACAATCATTGCCCACCCCATGCTCAGTGGCATAGCTATGAGAGTGGTGGTGGGATATATAAGAGGAGAACATGCCCCCACAAAACCACATTAGCAGTACTTACTCTATCCTACTTGCCCCCTGAAATGAACCTACTAAAAAAATCTTGGTAAATGTCAGTGCTCATGCTACTGTAGATCGCAAATGCTGGTTAGATGTTGACCAAGGTTAACATGACACTGACAGAGTGCTGTAAATATGTAACATATATATTTGGGATTTAGCACAATTACTAAAGACATACAATTACTCTAATATTGAATAAACAATAAATTAGCCATGATATATGATATTGGTACATGTCTAGCTTGCATAGCAATTAAATTAAAATGATAAATTGCTGCTGTTTTTGCAAAGTGCAATTGTAAACAAATATTGGCATTTTCACATATTGAAATGTATACTGTGGAAATATACATGTAGTAAAAACATTGACATTGACAGCGAGAGTTGGGAAATTGCGCAATAAACTTTCCATTTGCGCAATGCACACACTTTCTGTATTTTTACAAGTTTGTTTTAATTCTATTCGCAGAAAAAAAAAATGCCTATATTTTGCACTCACATTTAATAAAATTACCCACTCGCACTTAGCAAGTAAATAGCAGGAATTTTGACATGTAAAAAGTGGAGGAGACTGCATTTACCCCTGGCTTTTTATGTAGTTTTGTTGGCATTTTAGCAAAGTGGCCCAAACATACAGAATCGCATGCAAAATCAAAACCGATGCAGTAGCTCTGCCACTGCCTGTAAACAAACTCACATGCAAATACATCATACAAAGGTGTTGCATGTGTACACATTAATTTAATACGTCAGGGGACTGGGCGCACTAAACCATGTGATGCTCTTGAATTTGTGTAAAGACATCATCATGGATGTACATGGCTTCCTTAACCTTCATGATACTTCCTAAATTTCCTGTTGGTGGTTGCAATAATATACTGACACTGTGACACATGTCTAAAATAGCTTACATGTTTAAAATTGAAATTAGTTTTGTAAACAAAGTTTAATACCTGGATAGAATTTCCTAGAGCTGTAATATTGCTCAGAATTTGTATGACTTAGTCAATTGTGCGTTATATGCATTATGGGTTCCATGTGTAAGATGGGACACCAGTTTGTATACATTTGAATTAAGGAGTCAAACATTTTATATCATACATCGCCACTCGCCAGTTAATGGTACAGTAGCTTTGGAAATCTGAGCAACTTTACTTCTAAAACAAGGCATACATTGAATTGAACAAGAAATTAACACTGAAAAGATGTCTTTGGTGTCCTACGTATCTATCTAGAAAACCCGAAACTGTGTTTTTGGCTAATTCTTCCTTCAAGAAGCTGACCAATGACCAACTTTACTTTAAGTATAAATTTACATCTGCATATTATAACAACAGCAAAATGAATATAATCCTGGCACAATAATAAGTTTCTTATAATATATGTCAGTTTACAAACTCCATACTATGTTTCACTGAAAGTAATTTTCCATTTCTCTTTGCAATAGAAGTGACACATTGTTACAACATATATATTAAACATATAATAGACTTCCTTTGAGTACTGGCTGAATAAGAGAGCAACCCACACACAATGGGGACAATAAAGCTTTCATAACACAGTTGCCATGGCAGATAATCCCATGTTCATTGATGAACAGTTGGGGTAAAGACAGATAATTCAATTTATAATCCCTGTCCCCTGATAGTCATAAAAACCATGGTTACACAATTCTAACAGTATCAGGAATGATGAAGGTAATTAGGGTTAGTTAATTTCTAAATTAAATAAATAAATAGTATAACTATAAATCCCACTTCCTTGGATGTCATGGAATTGTGCCTTTGTATTTAAATAAAAGTAGGCCTAATTCAAATTGGTTTATCACAAGACTCAAGTATATACTAAAAAGAAGCTAAGATCTTAATTGGTGCTATTTTTTCCAGTAAGAGTCATCGATCACACAACAACCATGCAATGGGACAGATTTTGTTTAAAGACATTAAAATGCATTCTAAAAAAAAATGGTGGACATTATATTTACAATTTAATGAATTAAATTCCATTTACTGAGCAATTTAGGATAGCCAATTGGAGAATCTTGGATACAATTTTTTCAACTAAAAGTCAAGCCTGGGAGGCTGGGTAGGAATAGGAATATGTCATGTAATGTATTAAAGATAGTCTCTAATGTGTAACATACATAATAAGTTGTAGAAATCATAATATTTAACAAGAATGAAATGTAGTTACTGCACCTCTAGCCTAGTCTAGGCATATAGGGCAAAATTTGCAACAATTTATAAGAGATTTAGAATCATTTTTTAAAGGAATTTATCAACATTTTAAGTATGAGAGGTCGGGTGTATTGCTAGATTTTGAAAATATAAAAATCTGACCATATTCAGTGTATTTCTGTGATAACAGAATACATGTACATAATTCACAAATTTGTTGAAAGTCCAAACCTAAGTGGGGGAGATTTTTTGGTCCTGCAAAAACTTGAGAATATATCTAGCTGTAATAAAGTTCTGTAAAACAAAGAACAAAGATTTTAAATAATTTCTGCAATGCTGTCACACTTACCTTGAAGACAATGTTGACAAATTCCCGCCCTCAAGAAGCCGAATCTTCCCAAACAGGACTGCATTCACCAGAGGAACTGATGAGAGTTCAACAAGTTCAAATTCAACAGCGAACTTAAACTTCTTTTTCTTCATGATGAGAGATGTCATATAGTACCAACAATGCCTGGTGATATAACTTAAAATCAGCTTTTTCTGCTGGTTAACATTTTGTAGACTATGCAGTTGATGTTTGTGACAGCTGAACGTCAATGCCGGCCAGAGAAAATATTTTATTTGTCTTGGCAAAACAGATTTAAAAAAGTATGACACTTGACACTTAACAAGCTCACTAGTATACTAATTTGTGGGCTTGCCCTATCATAAACGTAGTATAGTGGCTATCGTAGGACAAAAGTTTGTATTTCACGTAGG
The DNA here is from genome assembly GCA_027574765.1 of Molpadia intermedia. Taxonomy (NCBI): domain Eukaryota; kingdom Metazoa; phylum Echinodermata; class Holothuroidea; order Molpadida; family Molpadiidae; genus Molpadia; species Molpadia intermedia. The sequence continues at coordinate 18,057 of JAODAF010044324.1, forward strand.
ATTGCAATGTCCTTGAGCAGTAGCCCTAGCACTAACAGGGTAGCCGCATAGTCCTCACTTTCGTTAGGCTTTACACAATAGTGCTTACCTAGGCTACAGAATACAGCGTTACATTAGAATAGCCTACATACAAATTACAAGTTACGCACAAAATAGAACTGGGTAGATAGGAATCACTGAGTGATACTGACAGTATTTATCTGTGAACTAAAAGAAAACGTTACATATTGACTAGGCTACTCCATTATGATATCACAGTTTCACACAACTTGAAGAAATACATACTTCCCATTATTATAATATATAATAACTCAAGTATTGGCTCTTGTAATAGTAATACAGTAAACGAATAGACGACCGGTATGTAGGCCTATTGTTGTTGCCAATTGTAAATCCAATTCATATCGATCATAACACAAGTCACAACCGATCTGTTGGTGACCGGCCGATAATTCGTGTCGTGGCTGCTAATAGTTTAATTAACAAACTGGATATGACAAATTCACCAGATTTGAATATAAAATTCACCAGTATTTATTCTGTTATATTTCTACGATGGATATGGCTGTACACTCCTAATTAGGTGGTGTTCATCCGCTCAAAATGTTCGCCCGGGGGAAAAGTGCGTAGAAGGCAAATTAAGGTGGTTATTTTAGCAAGATTTCAGTCATTATCATCCAAATTTATGCTTGG
>JAODAF010044325.1:0-11686 GCA_027574765.1 Molpadia intermedia
AAGTCTTCACTTTTAAATTTTAAACTTTGCGTGAATTTTCGTCAATATCGGTATCGGATCGGTATCGGCCGATATAAAATTTATAAATATCGGATATCGGTAAAACCGATATAACCATTATCGGTACAACACTAAATTTTTCCCTCATGTCTATACCATAGAGTATATAACATAACCACAATCAATTCTCTTAGAAAAGTCTACTAATCTGAATAAATCTAGCCTTCTTTGGTTGTGTCATGTTGGATTCCAAGGATAAACAGCTTAACTTGAACCATGAATTTATAGACCACAAATACCTATGGTACCAGGCCTATTTTCAATGTATTTAATAATCCCAAAACAGACACAGACTAAGAACTATATATAGTCATAATAGAAGTATTTTCTAATTGTCAACATTGAAATTATTTCTATTGTTTTGAAGCTTTCCCCATTTCTTTTATTGTTTAATCTGCCAGTGGGCTTGGAATGCATCTATACATGTAGGTCATCCAGGGTTGTATAGGGTTGTTTGCTAGTTTGTGTACATGTCACAGTATAAACTTGTAAAGCACAGTATTCAATGGTATTTATAGTACTGTACAGTGTGTTCTACTGCAGTGAACAGTGGTGGCTGGGTGTTGTCTGACACCACATCTTGTGTGTATTTCTTTTCTGATTGGAATGCGGCTTTCTTTAGTGACATTGTTATTGGATATGTAGTGGTCATTTATCACTCTTTACAGTAGCTCTGTGCTTGTATACATGTATATCAAAATATTGCTCAGATAGTTTTAAGCCTATGTGTATGCTAACAGTTTGTTATTCTTTTCTGCATGTGTTTACAACAAGGTACAGTACTGACATGTTCATCAATACATACAGTACATGTACTTCCTGGAAAATCTCTTGAAGGAAATTATTTCTAATTTTACTTTATAATAGCTGAGATTTTATGACGTTTTGGTTCTCATATTGAGAGAAGAGCATACACAGGGGATGAACAAATTTCTTTCTATTTGAAGTGAATAATGTTGATCTGGTCTTTCTGAGCTTTCAGTTTCATTAATTTAAGAGAATTTCCACTTTCCTACCAAGTACCAATTAACTTTTTGTTAACTTGTCTGTTTGTGAATATCTTTCTTGATGGAAATCTGTCTTACTTTATCTGATATTTTGTTGATTTTGTTTTGTACATTTATTTAGTGCTTGAGTAGGGTTAACCATAAAGTTTGAATGAACACTGGAATATTTGTTGAGCAACCTGGTAAAATGAGGTTGGACTTAAGGGGTGCAGGTCATGTGTGGTGATGTGCCTTAGTCATGAGGACTTACAAGATTAAAGAGGTCCATGATGCCCCGAAATGTTGAAACTTTATATTTCTGCTTATTTTGGTGAAATATTTTGCAATATATCTACCGTAATGTATTTGGTCATCCTACTATCAGATAAACACACCCAGGTTACATTATGTGATTTTTCTTAAATCAGTACTCTTTTGCACAAAAAATTAATATTAATGAGGCCATACTACTCATAATATCAACAAAAATCCTAACTCCCATCCACCTATTAAGGCAGACAAAATGCTATAAATAAATGTGGTACATGGAGGTGTGTCACGGTCACCACCAATGGCACCAAGCTGCACAATGCTTTTCAAGTTGGCAGGCCAGAAAATTATCGGTTTCAATGCAACCCCAAATTTTGGTACCCAAATTTGTCCGGTATTTGTAAATTTACCCACTTCCTTAAATATTCTCATCCACATCAATAGCAAATATAAATTCACAGTATATGTAGAATATAACATGAAATTTATACAAAACACAACACTTTTCAAAGTCAGGTCCTAAAGCAAAAGTTTAAAAAATAATCAAATTTTCCTTTCCCCCAGGCCCAACCAAATGATTTTCTATATTTGCCATCAGTATCTCAATTGGTATGATAACATATAAATATTTTACAATTTAACAAAGATGATAAAGTTGTATCACAATTTTTATTGTTATTCCAATTTTCCCTATTCTTTATGACATAATCCAAGCCTTGTACATGTATGTAGGCCATGGATGTATATAGCAATCACACACAGAAGGTTTCAATGTGTACCAATGAACCAGTTTAGCACTGTATTTAAATGAACTAATCCCTCCCATCACATCGATACAGGAATTATGGTTCTGTTAGTTCAATGTCAATACTTAAACAAAGGTGATAGGTAGCCCAATTAGCAAGCCAGACATTCCAAGTCAAAGGGATGAGATCCTGCCATTAAATGTAATGCATTCCAGGAAGCTTACTTGTGTAGCAATGAACTAGTTATACAACCCTGTAAAATCCTTAATACAGCTGACTATACTAGCTGATGTGTATCTTGAGGCTGGCTACATGAAGTATATCCCCAACCAAAAAGGATGGAAAAAGGAATTAACAGATTTAAATATCTGGGACTCTGTAGTTAGTATAGTTTGTCAAGCCTTCAATGTGCAGCAATAAGTAGTTCAGCAATATATGTAAATAGATTAAATCCATCTTGTCTCAGCCACCTTCAACCAACACAATTATATAAGGGAATTATGGGACTTTGTTCTCTCTACTTACAGTATCAAGATAATTAAATGCCTGACATTCCAAGCCAACGATCATGTCATAAAACTAAAATGTAAAATGTAACTCATTCCAATTGATAGCCACTTGGCCTGTTAAGAACATTGGCTGACGACATAGAAGTCATGCAATCCAAAATAAAGACAATAACATTGAAAATAGCAAACTTCCATTTTGTGTTCAGTCTAAGATACTGTTCTTTCATGGTGATTTGGTCATGCCTTTGTCAGGCCAATTTTTTTCTTCAGGTAATAACTACGATGGGCTATTAAACCTTGGGCATGGATGGCAAATTTAAAAGGTGAGATGGGGGTGGGAGGACATAGCCTCCAGCAGAACATGTGTGAAAAAAATAGAAATGACAATGGAGGAATTGGAATAATTGTGAAAATTTGATTAAGTAGGAGGCCTTTCCCATCTGGGTCCAGCTCTCTTGCTCCCCAGAATCTACACCCACAAACTTAACATATTAACATTCTGATTAACATTTTGATTTAACTTTTAATGTCATTTAGCCTCTAGAAAGAATGTCAAGAGTCGCGTAGGCTGGCTAACCTTAATGTCTAAAACCAAAAATATAATTTATTGATGTCTTTAAAGGAAAAAAATCCAGCTAATATCATTAAAGTTCTAAATAAAAAATTGGTCTCTCTGTGAAATAACAGTGTTTTCTTATCTTTTCAGATGCACAAAAAAACTTGAATAAATCTTGAAATATGATACCACAAACCATCTGTGGAAATAGCAGAATTTTTTAAATCTATTTTGGTTTGTTTTCTACTTTTCCGTGGATGGAGAGGGTTTGCAAATTACTTTGTCAAAATATCAAATTGAACACTATTGGGTATTGACATTGATTTGAGTAAACACAATAGATTATTTCTTTCATCATAAAACAACAAAAACAAAGAAAAACATACTTGTGACAGTGTAATGTTTAAGCATTTTGTTGTTGAATTTGCTAGGTAATTGTCCTTCCTAAAAGTTAATGACATTTGCTGGGTTTCTTTCTCTTTTAAGTTCAAATCTCAGCCTCTCAGGCTTCTCATATAGTCTGAAGATATGCAAAGTTGCTTGAAGAGCTTTTAGTTTTAGTAGACTACTTCCGTAGATTTACTTTCACCTTCACAATAAATTATAACTTGCCACTTGCATGCAATCATCACAGTATAGTCATAAATGTATTGCACTCATTATAAAGGTATAAGGCTATGGAGACAATATGTTTTAGTAATTGTGAGAATCATTAACAGATGTTTGTTCACAATCCTACCGTATTTCAGCTAATATTATATCTGAGGTTTCGTTTTACTTCATGTGCACTTTATAACACACAGGGGAGAAATGAATGAGGGCCATGAATGGATTTGGTTACGACGCAGCAAAAATGGCTTGTAATGTTGTATGTACAACTCTTCACCCCCAGGGTGAGCATTCAACCCTCGAGGGTAAAGGATATTATTATTATGTCCCTAGATAATGAAATATGGAAGCTAATCTAGTTCTAACCATTATTAAAGGGAAATTTTTGTAACATATTTGCTTGCTTTTCCATTTGGGTTAAAGTATCAACTTTTGCCAATTGTGATATTGCACTGAGCATCATAACATTTGAACCATGGCTCTAATTAACTTTTCAGAAATGGTCATTTGGTCTTTTGAGGGCTTAGTGGTAGGTTGGAATATGCTAAATAAATAGCTATATCAGGAAGGAATCATAAATACCAAAACCAGTATAATTTGGTGAATTTGGTGAATTTGTTTACCATTGTGATATGTTTGAAATGTCTGAGGGCTTAATACCATAGATCATGAGTTGAGAATGATGAACGGAAAATAATATATATATATAAAATATTAAAGGGTATATCAAAATAAAGTATATATTAAAGGGTATGCCAGTATTTAAAACACTTACTAACTGACCATGCTGTGATAAAGCATAATCCAACCTACCTGCCTAATCTAGGAAGGAAAAACTTGTCACATTCACCCTCTAATAGGGCTGTCACTCTTGTCACCCTTGTCACCCATGACCTTCCAGGTCCACGATTTTGGTATTTACTTGTTAACCAAATTACTACCTACCCTTCCTGTTTCCCATTTCTCTGTGATGCGACTTTTTTTTATGGCAGGCCAAAAGGGACAAGGAAACCTGGACAATATCCCTTGGGTACTTCTCTTCCATTGTATTCAGTAAATTTTAGGATTTACTTCACCACATACCTCCTACCTATGTACTCCCGAATTATACCAGCGAATATAGCATTTGGCACAATTTCTACCACAGAGGTGGGCACCTAGCCTGGGCAGAGCCAGGTCCCTAGCGCCAAGTGTCACCAGTAAATGTAAGTTTTGGGCTCTACTCTGCCTTTGTGTGGTTTTAGCCTAATGTTATCTCTACCACTGGATAAAAAAAACTGGCATAACAGTTAACCATGAACTTCCTGGAAGATATCAGCTTAAATTGGCAAACACAAAGATATTATCTGGGTTCAAGATACAATATCCCTTAGATTATTAACTATAGAATGGCATTATTCCAAATACTTCTGGAACATAAGGGGAAATGTTTATTATGATGAATGTTGAGGAATATTGACTTGTCTTTGGGATCAGAGGTACATTAATTTAGTCCCTAGATTATGAGGTAATATTTAAGAGGGGATTCCTTTCGCTTTTCTGGATCATTAAAAGGGAAATGTGTTGTAAGTTAAGACTTGAATAATTATTCCCTGGTTATCTATTCAACCTTCACCTAAACTGATATCAATGCCGATCATCTTTATAAAAAAGAAAACAAAACAGTTTAAATTACAGGGCAAGTTGTTGAGTGGGTGCTAGATACCGGAAGGGGAAGGAAACAGGGCTATAGAACTGAAAGGAAAGTAGGTAAAGATGATAAAGTGTTTACCAGTAATAGTTAATAGGGTGGACTGTCTGCAGCACTGTTCATACAGTGTTTACCAGTTAATATACAGTAGGTGGGACTGGCTGCAGCACTGTTGGATGTTGTAATAGCTTTATTGGAAATGTGTTTGTGGTAGAAAGTTAATATTTTGGAATACTCTGGTAATTTACTTCATGAGGGAATCTAAGACTTTGTGCCAATTAGCTCTTGATGTGTTGATGAATCTTCTTGACCAGCACTCACACCGTACGTGATATCATTTTGTGATACATGCAATACATATTCTACGGGGCTGCTTGCTTGTGCGGACATCACGTACAGTGATGTTTTTTGGTAGAAAACAAACCAGGATGTTAACTCGCTGTACGTAATATCTCTAATTTGTTTTCTACCAAAATGCATGTCGACCACTTTAAAACCAGTCAGGACAAGCGACCAGCCCAATAGATGGTCTTCCATACAGGAGCCGGCCATTGACTGTTGTGCTATAAATGTAAACGATGCTTCTGATATGTGGATAACATATCTTGACCATCTTTATTCTTGGTGAAGAGTTTCACATTCAAGTTTGGATACTTATACTGTTTTCTGATCTTGGCTGGATCTGTAGCACTTCCTTGAAAGGCTTAACATCCTTGCATGTTAAGGTTCTATTAAATTAAGTAGTTAAATTGCTTTTACGTCATGATTATTATTTTTCTTTTCATGATTACTTAATTCTGTCTAAAACATTTTGTTGACTCTGTGACCTATGCACCCACCTAAGCTACCACATTTGGGTATTTCAAATGAATCCTTCCAGACCAAATTGTAGTCTAGACTTCAAAATTCAACATTTTGGGTACTACTAGTAATTGGCTAATTGTTTATTCATGGATTAAACATTACAGAGGCAGTTCGAGTATTACCTTGCAACTTCAAAATTGAAATGCATTTTGAGTATTAAATATACACATATCAAACCCAGAGATTAACACTCAAAAATTCAGAAAAACGCTACATCGGGTAACAAAAATCGCTAGAAAATGCTAGATGACAATTGGGTTTAAAACTTTTTTGTATTATTGTATGGGCATGTGATCCAAATTATTTTTATTTTTTGTTGCAATTAAGCAAAATTTGAAAATAACAGCTTATAAACAAGAGGCATTTATAGTCAGCACATATCACTATGCACATTTGTTTAAAAAAAAAACCAAACACTAAATATTGTATAAAAATGTAATGCTGGTATTAAACTAACTCTCCTTCCATGTTACCAACAGACCTACAGTACTAATATTTAAATATTTTTTGTTTCTGTGATATTTTTTATCAAATTGAAATTGACAAAACACTCTTCTTCTAAAATTTGTACAGTACTCTAGCTGAGATTTTCTGGAATTACCAATCTTTTTATACACATGTGAATTGTACTTTGATCTCCCTGGTTTCCATGACAACATCCCCAGTTTGGTGGTGGTATAGTAATCTTCATTTGACTAATCTTGAGCATCTGAAATCTGGTGATTCTACCTTACATGAAATACTTAAATACTGTTCTACTCTATTTTGTAAACATCTCTTAGGCTGAGGAATAGGCTCGTTTTTACAATTTTATGGACTTGGCCATCCTTTTGCAGAGAAATCAACTGGTTCTTTTGTATCTTCTTTAGAAATCTGCTTGTGATAATCCAAAGTGGTTGTTCTGCAGAAAGCAAAACATACACATCAATAAGCCATTTATTTTCCTTTAATCTGTTCTTTATTCTTTTGTGGAAAGTTGACATGCCTGAATGAAATGCTTTAGCTGCTTAAATCCTTAACAAGTTCTGTCAGAAAGGAATAAAGATCTTCAAACTCTGAAGACTTGTTGTGTACATGTAACTGTCATTTGGAAGTGTTTCTTCATACCTGGATATTGTGTTTGGTTGAGTTGTTCAGAGCTGTACGATGTTAACATTGGAAATACACCATGGATGAAAATAAGAACGTGCTCTGGAAAAACAGGAGAAAGTCGAGAGACCTACAGCGAGCCAAAGCTTTACGTCAGAAGTTCAGGCGTAGTAGAACATTTTCAGGTAATATATTTTATATGTACCAAACTCTTTTGTGTACAAAGCTACAGGATTGCTGTCAGTGTATAGTCTATGAAGGTTATTAGGAAAGTTGTTATCCAGACATTTCTCCTTGGTCCTAAGATGGTACTGAGTATGAACCAGAGAATGGATCAACATCAATTGGTGTAGGGCCTGGGAGGTCCTTGGGGTGGGAGCCCTGGTGGTCATGGAGTGTCCAGGCATATGACAATGAGGTTGGATGGGTGGATCATCACCCCAGTCAAAATTGAAAAATTTGTCTAATATGTATTTTATGAGCCCTTGGCCACCTATCCCATATAATATAAATATTGGCCCTTCAAGAAATTTGTATTCAAATAGAAAACATTTTCCTCTATACTGCAGGCATGGATGTTGGATAGGCATCTCATTAAAGTCTTGTGCATCCACAATTTTTTAATAAAATATATAACAAAGAATCTAACATAATAAGCATACACTCCTACCAGCCCCTCTCCCCCCCCCGGCTAAAGTGCAATGCTTTACAACCCATGTTCTCAAACATTCATGGACCCCCGACTATAGGTAGTATGACCTAGTGGAGGCGGAACAAAAAAATAATAGAGGGGGGGGGAGGGGGCTAAATAGTTTGAAATGAATTGGCTGACCTGTGTGTTTGTCACTTTGTGTGATACTAACTTAGCGGAGCGCCACCATGGGTTGGTGTGCAGCGTGTAAAGAAAATTTTGGCTAAAAATACCTGCTAGATAGGAAATGACACTTCCCAGGCCTTGCAAGCTGCATCTAAACATCCTTTTTGAGATCTTGTGTCTTAGAAATTAGAATTAGTGAAAGGATGAATAGATGTCCGGAGGTGACCTGTTCTGAGTCTCATGACAATTTCTATAATTCAGCAAACTGTTGACCATGATTTCCTTCCAATGTGATAATAATTTTTTCAGTCAGTCAGTTTGATGTACAGTACTTCTGTAAGTATAATAGTCAAGTACTTCTTACATTTACGATATCTCTCGTTCCATTATTCATGGACCCATTCAACGTTTATGGACCCCAAATCTTTCACAGACCCCCTTGGCCTCATGGACCCCCAAGACATTTTCATGCACCCCCTAGGGGTCCGCAGAACCCAGGTTGAATCGCTGCTCTACAATATTTGGTTGAGAAGTGAGAAAGTAAAGTTACCTATGGGAATCATATGTAATGTCTGATATAATGGGCTTTCTATGCCATTACAAAGAACTCAACAAAATTAATCATATGCTTTCCATAACCTGTGACGCTCTATAGATCAAAGCAGATGATCCTCCCATTAAAATGTCCTGCTTCTCCTTTGACCTATAACTTTCATCCTTTATGTGGCTCAGAACCAACCTCTGCCAAGATTACGACAATAACATGCTGATATCTATCTATATGGTGAGGTTGGCATTGCATTGCATCCAGGGAGCAATAACCAGAAATCTCAGTGATACCACAGTATGGTATGTTTGGCTCCTCGTAGAGGAATTCTAGCACATACCATTATCATCCTCATCACGTACATCAGTTGAAGATGGTTATTCATGTTTTATTGAGGTTTTTTCAACACCTGGATACATCAGAATATGTGGCAAACTTCTACTAAGAAAGGTATTCAATGTTAATAGGGACTATAGATATGCATTTAAATGTCATTATTGAAGATGTGTATTTACAGTGTGTGTAAGTGTAAACAAGTTTTATAAGTTCTGCTGTATACACTATACAGTAGCATTGTTTAATGTACAGTAGCTAGTTGGTGCATGGCAGCTGAGCAGTGTACAGTTACTTGTAATACTAGGGCCAATATATAGTGTATGCAGTCATTATGGAATGTATGCATATAAAGTCATGTGTGAATCTGGGCCAATACATGTAAGATGTACGTGCGTCACTATTTAATATAGATTCATACTACTACTAGGGTCAATAATACTCACTGAGCTATATGTAGCTGTTAAATACAACAACTTGGTTACCATAACAGTATTTCACTAAATCATTCACACTCTAAGATACTGTGATACATTAAATGACTAAATTTACACACAATTTTGCATGTATGGTATTGGCCCACTGGTAGTGTATTGTAAAGTGTGACTGGGTCATTAATATGCATTTGTTAGGACTTAAAAATTGGTATATATTATAATTATTTGCAATACTATTATCATCACAGTTCACTATTTTGTATCAGTAATGTTCTAGAGATACTATGAATCACTACGAACAGACTATAAACCGTGGTTCTTTTTTGGTTCTAAATTTATTCTATTGATTTCAATCTACCACAGTGGATTCATGGTTCTTTTATCACTGAATCTCATCTTCTGCAACTCCCAAAACTTAATGAAAAGCAGGAATGTTGATTGATTGTAAAACCTGCCTAGCTAGCTGGGTGGATGAAAACTGAAATTTCAAATAGACTGGATTTTAGGACGCTGCTTTATTGGTTATTGGTTAAAAAGAAGCAGAATAGACCGGATTTTTAGTAAAGAACCATGGTGAGTCTGCTCATAGTGAATCTACATTTAATTATTGCATACCAATGTACGAATTGTCCAATGTAGCATCAATTAATTGTTCACACTTTGCAGATTATGTTTACAGTATCTGTAAAGGTGTGAACAAATAATTGATAAATTACAAGGCTAGATGACCAACAGCAGATTAGTGGAATGTAATTAATAGCAAGGGCTTTTAGTATCTGTAGTAATTTAATTGATGGAATTGTAAACAATATATTGAATTAATACTCCACGACTGTAGCTATAGTACAGCGTGACAATGGAATAGTATATATGTGTGTGGTTTTTTGCATATATACCACAGCCAGTACTGTAGTACATAGTCAATATGGCATGTACTGTGGCAGTAGTGTATGCCCCTACTGTAGCAAAGTGTGAATTGTTTAACTTAATGGTAACACTACTAGTGCTAACACTTATGGTAGTATATTATGTATCATATAGGGTATAGTCGACATGTGAGAAACATTTGCCGTCCTTAACTGCTGTGTAATTTATGCATGCAACTAATAGGTAGATTGTACCTATATACTGAATACACAGTATATTATGTACCACAATGTACATTAGTTCCATTATGTATGGGATATTCCCTTGCCTGCATATATAGCATATAATTATTATGCAAATTCTGTATGTACTGACTTACAGTAATTCACTAGTACTAACTAAATGACTGCTAGTGATGGAAAGTTATTTAGCTTTTATCCCCTTATAAATATGCAGTAAGAATGCAATTTACAGTGCTACATTACTTGTCCCACACAACATAATCCATAGCCTACCTATCTAACTTATTCACAGAATGAAGAAATTGTCATGTACATGTACCACATAGTTCACTAATAATAGTATAAAAGTCGCATACCAGTCACCAAATGAAATTGGGTGCTTCATTTTGAAAATATCCAACTTTACCCCTCAGACCCAAACCTGATATCGACCTTTTACGCTTGATACACTGAGAGACTAGGTAGCAAGCAAAGTTGACCCAGGAAAGGAAGTACTTTGTCCCATCTCATACACAACTTATATCCTGCTATTATTTTACATTTACGATTTGGACAATCACAAAGTGAGTCATACCAATGTAAACCAAAGACTGGTAACAATATTTACCGTACATCACTTGACTTCCCTTTCCCCTACAAATACACTGTACTGCTCTAATAGTATGGACAATAGTATTGGCGGGAGTTAATTACGTGAGTATAGCGGGAAGTGGTATGCCATGCACCCTGGGATATTAGTGAGGGCAGAATACTGGTGTAGGGAAGGGGTGGGAGTGATGGTGGCCTTAAAACTACAAAAATAAGGGAAAGGTATTTGGCAGTAGTCGCAGTACCATACATTTGTTAAAGTCGGTGAAAGGTAAGTCTGTGCTTGTAAACTTCATTTAAATCCATGATCATCTTCTTACAAACTTTTACATGTAGTCTTTACAATTTACATATTTTACTGCTCTGTTCTATTGATCGATTGGGTTGATTGAGTTTCTCTCAAATTGGATAATTTGGTGCTCATTGCCCCACTTTATAGCTTTTAACTTGCTCTCACTGCAAAAGGCAGTAGGGCA
>JAODAF010044435.1:0-11682 GCA_027574765.1 Molpadia intermedia
TATAGGGGTCATATGGTAATTCTCCCGTGAGAGATAACGAAAAACGTAGGTACATGTTTTGGCGCTAATGCGCCTTTATTCATAATTTTCTATTTTCTGTAATTATATCGTCGGGTATCGGACCCTGTCATTTTTTATGTCGGTACCTAAAAGAGATAAATGTTACTGATGACGCGTGGGGCATCCCCCTGCAATGTCCCTTCCAAATATAGGGCCTTCCTGATTTAGTTGCTGACTGAATTATCTGTCGTATTAATTGTCTTGGTGTGGCTTTATATCGTGAATTGAAAAGTCGGGTGAAGCAGGTAGGCTACGGGACTCATAAGGGGTCGCAATTTCTTTCCAAGGGCAAATATTAATTACTAATTACTTTAAAAACTAAATCATAATGAAAAAATATACATAAGAAAATGTATAGGCTATATGATTTACGATATAAATGTAGGCCCCTAATATTTATAGAAATAAAGACACGACAAAACAACTCTGTGCACATTTTTTTTCTACACCGATTCACGGCTTCTCCGTCACTTCTTCTCTGTATAAAAATAAAGAATGGCAACATCAATGTTGAACGTCGGCAATTTAGTTGGGCCGTAACACATGTTTGCAACAAGTGTTAGTGTTTGCACTATTGATTAAGCTCTCCCACCATTTTACCGCCGTATCAATTTTTTTTTTTTTTAGATTTCAACATTTAACATCGCTTTTACTGAAAAATATTTTTGTTGTCGCGCAAATCATCTCGCCGATCATTGCGGTGCATTTGAATACTCCGGTACCGTACTATTCTAAAAAAGAAAAAAGTCCCCTAGACCCCACGCGGTTATATTCACGCTCGTGGTGCACCATTGGTGCACTTGATTCTCCCCACCCCCTTACATAAATTGCTGGAATATTAAACGTTTACTAAATAAAACGGAAATGCACAGCCGTATACTTACATTAAGTTATTTTCCCAACAGCCCAATGTCTGCATGATTGGAAATTTGGAATCATTAACAAGTTGTTATTATTTTTTTGCTAAAATTATGCAATCATTATGTGTATTAACTCGTATTTACAAGTGTTTTATTTCAGTAACTTGAAATCGTGTTACTGACAACACTGCGTAATCGTTACTAGCCTGACATTGCACTACGATGTTTTCCTAACGTTACACACGTCTGTATATATGAACAGAATTCGGAAGTTGCGTGATCTAAATATATCTTTAAAAAATCGCGGCTTTCAAGCAATCCTACGTGTATTAGACTATTATTTACAAGTGCTCAAACTTTCAGTAAAAAAATCCTGCTACTATATACGAATCATTGTGTTGTTTGAGTAAACCATTCACAGAGATTTCAATACATTTCCGCGCTCTGTGTACATCTACTTGTTAGGTCATTGTTTGCACTTCTTTTGTGTGTAAATCAGCTTATCTTTGACTGTCCAGCTCTGTGCATATAGCTGTTTACGCACTCGGAAGAAATCGGCGATGTGTGCACTCAAGTGGAACTCATTACCTACCTTTCCTGTGCTCATTATAGAGGGATTAGCGGGAGTGACTCGGAGATGCGCGGGGGTTAAAATAGCGAGCTGTCCCTAATCGGTTTTCAATAATCGGTAATTTTCGCAAATTTTGCCGATGCCGATGTGTTGATAATTGGCCCGATGCCGATTAGCAAACCGATCATCGGTAAAACACTATACAGAATAATGTTGTACATGTAGGTTGTTGCTTGCATCATACCGTAAAGTCACAAAAAGCTTTACATGTGTTTTTTAAAGACTCTTTCTTCAACGCATACTGTACAGTACATTATCAGTTTCAACCCTGTATATTAATGTTGAAATTGTGAACATGCATGTTGTTCATTTGACTTGGATTGAACCAGACAGGTAATAGATCAAATTAATTTTGCAAAAGATTTGGTGCGAGTATTTGGTCGATACTCAGAACTTTCTTGATATAACTTGGTTCAAATTTAAATCCTGTATGATTCACAATATGTTTGTATTTAAAATCTTCATTTCCTTTCTTTCTCTCTCCAGTACATGTTACTCAATCTTTGCCACACTTTTTCTGGAACAGCCTTTGCTGAAGGGTCATCTCCCAGTTGATGAAGATTTTTTGAATTTTGAATATCTGGATGGTTGAAACCATGTCAGAAGAGGGAATTCAGGAATTTTTTTCTTGTGCTTCAGATGATGGCAACATCAACATAAAGATTTATGATGTGACTGTCCATGGCCTGAGAGAGGGAAGTCATGAACAACAAGCAGATGGAACAGCTCAGGGAATGGAACATCAGGAAAAGGTAGTTGAGGTAATAGCTTCCAAGTCGCCAAGGAAGAGTAGAAGGAAAACAAACCTGCCTGTCAGATTACAGGATCATTTGTTGAGTGAAGAAGTTACATGTGCCTCTTTTAGGGGTTTAAAGAGATCTAGTAAACTTAAGTCTGCTGGTGCTGATGTTAATCCTCAGATTGAAGCTGAGGACAATAAGAATGAGGATGGCATATTTCCTATAGCACACAATAAGAGAAAAACATGTATTAAAATAGAAATGCCTTCTCAAGATTTTATGGACACTCAGTCAGATAAAACAGAAGATGAAAACACTGGAAATGGTGAGGATGTCTTCATTAATGGGGAAATCAAAGGGTCATCACCAAGGGCAAGTGACAGTAATGCAGAAGATGTTTCATCCATTAATATTTCTCACAAAACAAATACAACTGGAAGTAAAGAAGGTGAAGGTGTTGAATCTTTTAGAGATGGAGAAACAGAAGAAAGTGATGATCTTGGTGGTGATGTGTACCTGACTGTGATAGGGAAACAAGAAATAGTATGTAAGAGATGTCACAAGAGATACCCATCCAAGAGCAGTTATAGGCGACACCAGAAAGCTTGTCAGAAACATCTGAAACATGCTCATAAGAAAGATAGTAAAATGTGTCAATGGTGTCTTGAAAAATTTCTCACTGTTCATCAAAGAAATGAACACAACCGCAAAGAGCACACACAGAAAAAATCATATCCTTGTTGTTATTGTAAGCGAGTGTTTACTGAATCTAGTCACTGTAAACGGCATTTAAGAACACACACAGGGGAGCGACCATTTGCCTGTGAGGTTTGTGGAAAAGAGTTTGTAGACAACAGTTACATTCGTAGACACATGCGTATCCATGACGGAGAGAAACCATTTCAGTGTGACCAATGTGGGAAGACCTTTCGGGAAAAGACACATTTATCATGCCATGAAGAAACACATAAACGAGAACTTGTGCATTGCTCAAAATGCAACAAAGCATGTTATGGGGATGAAAACAGGTGTGTCTGTATAGACAAAGCAAATCATACAAAAATAGTAGTGACAAAAAACTACAATTGTGAAAAATGTGGAAAGGGGTTTGCTAAAGAGGGAAATTTTCAAAGGCATTTACGAGATCATGAGAAAGGTCTACCCAAAATGTCGGTATTTGTTTGTGATGTATGTCAAAAAGAATTTAGTTTGGAGAGACGTTTGTTGAGACATAAACGTATTCACACAGGTGAGAAGCCTTTTCAATGCCCAGTTTGTTCCAAAAAGTTCTGTGATGGCAGTTATATCCGAAGACACATGAGGATACATTCTGGCCGCAAGCCATTTCAGTGTGACCGCTGTGACCGTTCATTTCGAGAAAGCGGACATCTCGCCAGACATATGTTGACCCATACAGGAGAAAAAAAATTTAATTGTTCAACTTGTGGCAAAGGCTATCAGGATAAGGTCTGCTTATTGAGGCATGAATCAAAGTGTGTTGTGAGTACTGTTAGTCCAAATGTGAAACCTTCCCAGCTATGTGACATTTGTGGGAAAGAGTTTACTGGAAAAGGAAGTTTACGCCGTCATCGTGCAATGCACTCAGGAAATAGAACCCACCAATGCAACCTCTGCTCTGCACAGTTTTATGATAATTCTGGATTACGTAGACACATTACAATCCACAATCGTGACCCAGCTAACATCAACCAATGTACTCACTGTAATCGGGTCTTCCGGACTGGAAGGGCTTTGAGTCTTCACTCAATGACACATGCAGACAAACCAGAAGTGCAAATTGATAAATTTGAGTGTAAGATATGTAATTGCGAGCTTCCTGATCATACAGCACTT
Organism: Molpadia intermedia; assembly: GCA_027574765.1. Classification (NCBI taxonomy): domain Eukaryota; kingdom Metazoa; phylum Echinodermata; class Holothuroidea; order Molpadida; family Molpadiidae; genus Molpadia; species Molpadia intermedia. The sequence continues at coordinate 4,146 of JAODAF010044435.1, forward strand.
ACTCTCCATGCTGCAACTCATCCAGGTCAATTATTGCCTCTTGGTTATGAGGTGGTACAGGACACTGCTGATGAACCAGAAATGGTAACTAATTTGGAATGTAAAATCTGCAACAGATTGTTTGCAACAGAGCAGAACTTGGCGAACCATGAGCTTACTCATTCCCAGCCCATTGTTGGGAGTGACACGCTGACCCCATCAGAGATTACCATTGTATCATCTCCCCAAGTGATTTCAACTGAGGTAATGATGCCATCTGCCTTGTTAGAATCCTCTGTAGCAGGAAATTCAGATGATTTTGAAGGACTTTTTAAGCTTTTACAAGTAATAGCACAAGCTAATCAAGGGCAATGTGCAACACCGCACCCAGGAAATTTGCCTGCTACTATCAATGTATCAACTGGAGTACATTTGTCTTCAAGTGAGAGTAACAATGCTCCCCAGGTTGTAAGAGTAGTCTCATCTGAAAATGAAAATCCTGCAATAACTCATCAGATTATTGGCCAAGGTGTCACGATCACATCAGTAGATTTAGAACATGCTCAGCTTGAAGAAGTTCCATCATTAGATAATGCAGAGCACATGGAGGACCCCTTCCTGATTGAAGATGCATTGAATATAGAGGATGAATCTTCAGATAGTGAATTTGGGATTGGTGAATCCTTACATTGTGAGCACTGTACTTATGAATGCACGAGGGACAAAAAGTTAGCAGTGCATATGGCGAAGGTCCATCCAGGGATTGTCTTTGCCAAAAAGCCAAAAGACAAAGAAGCGGAGAAAATCCAACAGTGGCAATGTCCTTTCTGCAATGATGTGTTTGAGGTTGAGCAGGAGCTGAGAGGGCACACCTGCAAGGGGATCAAGGACAAACCTTTTAAGTGTCCTCGATGCGACATGAGCTTCCCACGAAGACCTGCCTTAAATCAGCATCTCAAGATCCATGAAGGTGAACCAAAATATAAATGCTCCTTCTGCCAGAAAACATTCTATTTCAAGAACAGTCTGGCATACCATGAGCGTATCCATACTCAGGAAAAACCATTTCTATGTAAGTCTTGCGGGAAAGGATTTAAAGACAAAAGTCACCTGAGGAGACATGAAAAAATACATGAAGGTGTTAAACCATATAGTTGCAAGATTTGTCCCAAAGCATTCCTTGAGCGTTCTCAATTGGTTAAACATATTAGAGTTCACTCTGGCGAAAAACCCTACCTCTGTGCAAAGTGTGGTAAAAGCTTTGCTGATGCTTCCCATCTGCGACGCCACACTTCTCTCCATGAGAAAAGACCAGAAAGAGATCACAAATGTCCAGACTGCCCCAAGGCATTCCGTTCAAGGGATGGCCTACGTTCACACAAGAAGATCCATATCAAGGAGAAGACATTCATTTGTGATATCTGTGACAAGGCTTTTTCGGATAACACCATATTGAAGAGACACCAACGATGTCATAGAGAGGAGAAGCCCTATTCTTGTCAGATTTGTAACAAGCCATTCAGAGAAAGATGTCATCTGGTGAAACATTTTCGGGTGCACACTGGAGATAAGCCCTATCCCTGTACAGTGTGTGATAAAAGATTTGCAGATACTCCGCAACGTAAACGGCATGTCATGAATGCTCATGCCTCTTGTCCTCCAGGAGACAAGCTTTCTCAGTTGTCCTTTTGTCATGTCTGTGGAGAGGCTTTCACAGAGATGGGTTTGCTTCATGTTCATTTACAGGGTCACCGCACAGGATTTGAACAGGGCTTAGAAAAACTGGAAAGTACTTGACTCTCATAAACTCTTTGGTCTTGATTTTTGTAGGATTTTGGAGAATAACAAAGCTGAAACTGCATATCAGGTTATGCAGCATGAGCTAGGCCATAATTGGGGGATGAATGGCAGGATGGGAATGAGTGGTGGGATACTAGGCACAATGGATGTGTAGCTGGGAAGGAGGGTGTACATGTAGGCTAGGTTGAGAGAATAGAGAATAAGGTATGGTTTGTGTGTCCTTTTATGCACCATGATGACCATGAAGAATGGCAGTCCTAGGACCCTTACTGCTATCAGTAATTATACACTTCACTATAACCACACTCACCATGGTTCTTGGCTGAAAATCCTGTCTATTCTGGTTCTTTTTAACCAACAACCATATAAGCACTATCCTAAATTCTGGTATATTTGCAATAGCAGTTTTCATCCACCCAGGCATGTTTAAACCAATCAACATCAGTGATAAAATAACCTTGAATCCACTGTGGTAGATATTTTGAAATCAATAGAATAAATTTTGTGCCAAACCAAAAAAGAGTCATGGTGAGTCCTCATAGTGTTTGACCACTGAGAAGAGATGGCTTGTTAAGTTGGTGCTCTTCCAAAATCAAATGAATTTCTGGATTAAATGTCCATTACCATGATTGAGCATATTTGTAATATCTGAATGGGCTGCAGCACTTCCAGCATCTGCTACCTTGCAGTGAAGTGCATGCAACAATGTTGGATGGTTACCCTTACTGTGTATGCTGGTTATATAGTGAGCAGTTTTGGGGGTGGAGAGCTTAGTGAATATTAAGATTGTCCATACTTGTTATAAAACTAAAGTTGTAATATGTTATCAAATTTTCAACCTTATGTCTGAGTACCTATATATATACCTGGTAGAAAGAATTTTAGTAGATTAATGAAGTGTTTCAATATTGATGTAGTTGATATTTCATTCTCATGGCAATTTGGAAGCAAGACTTTTCTTGTATTCATAATAAAAGTTGTTTATGTTGGTCATTTTTGGTTCTTTGCTTTAATAGCAAAAGGAACCTATCTATGCAGTCAGGTCAGTGTGATGCATGGCTTTGTCACTCAATAACTCAACAACGGAGTGATGGATGTTTGTCGTACTTGCTGTGTAGATGACATTATTTTGCAATACGGTAGTTGTGGTACACAATAACTAAACAGCAGAGTAGGTAGATGTATTATGGTGAGGTACAAGGGTATATATTTTTTACATGATATTTCAAGAAAGGATATGTGTGTTTGTCATACCTGTATGGATGCACCATATAGTAAGTAAACAAATATTGTTTTAGGTGCTCTTGTCATGTCACAGGGTTAAAGATAAAAATCTCCAGCTGCCAATTACTCAGCAACCAAAGTCACAATTTATACTTTGTATGAATTTTATTGGTTGATAATAGGTACCAGAATATAATGTGTGTTGAGTTTTATGTCATGCATATGTATGACATAGTATTATTTAAAATAGTTTCAAACATTCAAACATTTTCAGGAAGGAACCACAGACTTTTTGGATGACCTTTGTCAGTATATGGGCTCTACTATTGAGGTCATGTCTTGAATGTTAATTAGTCAGCAGACCTTCCCATAACATTGTTGAATCGTTTTTTTTATATTTTTGATAAAAGTAAAATAACTCCCGCCAATTTCCCTGTACGTAATCCCTTTGAATCTTTCAAGAACTAGTGATGAATTGCTGTTGTCCGATTTCCTCCATGTTGAATTAACTGTATTTTATGGGAGATTAGTCCAAAGGTGCCGGGGCGATTATAGCCATGATTTAATGCTTCAAACTTGTTGACACTCGTTGACTATAGGCTAGGCTCTTTTAGTGTGTTGTTAGGTACAACGTACGTAAAGCCTGGAGAATTACTGACTATTGATCTTCTTTGATGAAATCCAGTGAGAGACACAAAGAAGACTTCAAGTTTAAGTAGTATATTGATCGAAGAATTCCATAAGAATATAGTTAATTAAAAAAATAGTGCTGATTAGCTAATAATGACAATAAATTTACTTACTTGACTCAATTGAGAAGAAAATACCAAGTGATCTACCTTTGCATGATTCTGAGCTTTCAATATACTCAGTGCACTTTCAACCAACCATTCCCTTCTGGGCGACCTATAGTGTGATAAAAAATATAGGAAATACTGGCATGACAAACTGGTTGTCTATGATTGGAAACTTGAGAGACTGCCTCTTCTACCCTGAATAATATTAATAAATATGTAAAGGAATTTTCATCGTCTAACAGCTTTTAGTCACGTAGCATCGGAAATATAACAAACATCAGAGGAATTGGGGAAAAAAAAACTTCACGGAACAAGAACTAACATTAGAATTTAGTGTTAAAACAATTTCTTAAAGAACTGCTGGCTGAGTTTTATTACATTATTACATGACACTATGCGTATACATTTGTGCACAGGCCTAATACAGAAACATGCGTTTGAAATTTCTCCTAATTGTGAAATATTATTTATTTTTGGTTCCAGTGCTAAAGGTGCCTGGAATTATGCGGTCATGATGGCTTATGTGTGTGTGACACTGCTCGTAAACACGATAACTCAATACGATAACTTGACAATGGGATGCCCCTTGATGTGTAGATGTGCACTTTGGATTTTATTACACTTGTATGAATATTAATGCGTGGGCGTAAAACTATGAAAATATCACAAGTTCAAGATTGAAATAAAACATCCAAATGCATGCTTTAAGTTTTCATACAATTTTTTATAATACAGATAGATATACAATACTGATTCATATCACATCCTAAGGCTAACATTAACAAAATTTAAAATATAGCACCGATTTCTGAAATTGAAATGGCAAAGCAAACATATTTAAGTATTTAAAGAAAATCATTCAAAATAAAAACATAAGGCACATCTAAAAAGATTGTATGTCCGAATATGATGCTAATTAATTGTCAATGTTTTATGGACCTATATATACAGTACAAAGACTTGGCTGTATGAATTATGTTAAAATGGGAAGAAGACTAGCACAAATAGACACATCTAAAAATATTGTATGTCCGAATATGATGCTAATTGTCAATGTTTTATAGTGAGACCTATATACAAAGACTTGGCTGTATGAATTATGTTAAAATGGGAAGAAGACTTCCACAAATTCCCTGGAAGTAAGTTTACAGGTAAGGGTGAGTAAACTCAAAGAATTTCACAGTAGGGGTATTCACAGTAGGGAATTTCACAAGTAGGGGTGAGTACAATCAATGAAGTTTACAGGTAGGGTGAGTACACTAAATGAAGTTTACAGGTGGGGGTGAGAACAATCAATAAGGTTTACAGGTAGGGGTGAGTAAACTCGATGTCATTAAGTATATAGGTGGGAGTGAGTAAACTCAATGAAGTTTACAGGTAGGGGTGAGTAAACTCAATGAAGTTTACAGGTAGGGTGAGAACAATCAATAAGGTTTACAGGTAGGGGGTGAGTAAACTCAATGAAGTATATAGGAGGGATTGAGTAAACTCAATGGAGTTTACAGGTAGGGGTGAGTAAACTCAATGAAGTTTACACGTAGGGGTGAATAAACTCAATGAAGTTTACAGGTAGGGGTGAATAAACTCAATGAAGTATATAGGTGGGAGTGAGTATATTTGCACGCTATGGTAGGTAGAAGACGCACAGTTGCACGGAGACCTCGAAAATGCGAGTAGCAACTTGTAAGTTCTGCCACACGTGCGCAGGAGAAATGCCGTTGTTTGTTTTCGGGTGGTAAAGATCCTACGGATGCTCCATCGGGTCATGATATTACCCAGATTCTGGTCAACAGTCAATCCAGTTTTATGACCCAATACTGCCCCATACATGAACAAAAAATAATGGATGGTACGAAGGCTGGATGATCGAATTTGGTTTTACAACCCCGAAGGATTAAGTGCTAAGTACCTTCTACAATACAGCACTGTATCTACGATCAGCCTGCTATCTTCAAATTCCACAACCAAATGTGGTAGGCTGTTCATGACGTCATCATGCCATGGATGTACCAATGATGAGCTCAGCATGGACACGTGAAGATGTGTATGATTTCCTCTCGTCCATTACCATGAAGAATAATTGCCCAAACTTGGTCCTAAACCTCTTGCAATATTATGTCAACACATTGTAGTTAAAAAATACAAGAAAGTGAGTTGTATGGTACATGTTGACATATGAATTACACTAACAATAACAGTTTGGAGGCTAGCTCTGAAAGATTGATTGATTCATTGATATCTTGGTCGTAAATTAATGGTGGGTAAGGACCACAGTTTTTTGGTGAAAACTGTGGTAGTGGGGTACCACTTGAGGTTTGGGAGATTCTTCGTAATGCTAAAGTAGTCATGCTCGCAATAACCTGTGTCAACAATGATAAGTCATAACATCTGTATTTTAGCATGGCATACAGGGACCAGCAGTTTTAACATTTCAAGCCTTTGATAGCTTCTACCATTGTAACACAGGATCCCACAATTTTAATCAAAACCTGAAATGTGGCATCTGTAAGCGGTTCATGTAGTAGTCATGGAACATTTCTGCATTGGTCTGCCAAATTATCTGGACAGGGTTTATTCTAACGAGCAGTTAGCAAATCAAAATGTGCAAGTTGTAAATCAGATTTGGTGCAGTACTAAATGTTGAATATATGAACCATTTATAATTTTGTTGCTTTTGAAAGGAGCATCCTTGTCATGGATAAGGGTTAACCGCAGTTACCGAACTTAACCCTCTAGATTACTCAAAATTGATCTCAGACAATCTAAAAACCATCAGCTTCCGGGGGCATAAAGCGGCCCAGGACCCCCTGCCCCTCGTCTTGCCCTTCTGTACAGTACTAAAATTTCCTTAGAATAAACCCTGGACTCCCGGCAAACACCGGCAGCTAGCTCTTCATGTTTCACGGTAAAATGAAGAACATATGTTCTGATATAGAAAACACCGTACCATTAGAAGCTAGTAGAAACAATTGGGTCACATATCAAATTTGAACTTTATAAACTTGGTCATTTAAAAAAAAAAATATGGCACAAAAAAGGAATTACCAATTGCTCATCAAAATATATCATAAAACAGCTGCTTTATATAGTCTCGGCAAAAGGAAAAAGACATTTTTACCAGGACAGATGAAATGTCAATGTTTTATGCCATGTACATGTCATATGGTATAGGCTGATAGCTCTAGCCTCTATGCCATATGTATTACACTGGTGATAAGGTAAATGCTGACAGCTCACATATGCCATATATATTGCTAACATTGGATTAAGGGGCAATATATCGATTAAACCGACAGTTGGGGGAAGTAGACGAAAGTGTGAAAAATGCCATTCACGGAATCGTTTTGATGCAGTATTTAAGGTGTATTTAAGGGTGATGTAATAATGACAGTGCACCACTCTGTATATGTATCCATTGACATTTCAATTATGCTATAACGCCATCATTTTTTAATTTAAAACGATATAAATGTGGTCATTGAAAATTGTATGATGTACAGTGTATATGCCATCTACGATTAGGAGAATTGGAATGCTTTGTATTTTTGGGGGGTTTCACCTAAGCATATTGCACACTTTGACCATTTCACCTATGTGATGGGATTAGTGATACCTCCAGCCTCCTATGTGATATACACAGGTCACATAAAATACACCCCTATTATGGAGTAAGGGCAATAACCCTGTTTCCTCAGTCAATACAGATGTTGTAGCTAGAGTATGGATTGAATTTGCGC